>PVJH01018301.1:5166-45672 GCA_004026705.1 Nesogale talazaci | reverse complement strand
CCCCCCCCCCCCCACCCAGTGGTTCTCCCCAGCCTTCTTGGCTGCTCCAAGTTGATCTGCCTGCAAGATCCAGCTCGGCCTGTACCACCCTCACAGAGAGCTCTCAGAGGGTCTCGTTGCCCTCACGGCAGAACCCGTGGACCTTCTCCACGGAGCCCCAGCACCTCTACCAGATGAGCCTGCTCCGTCCCGGCCTCCCTCTCCGTCCTCCCAGCCTCGCTTCCTGCTCGCACAGCTCCAACAGCAGGACGTTTCCGGCAGGAACTGTGCTGTCCCTTATCTCTGTGCCCGCTTGATTAAAGCAGTGGGGAAATGGGCAAGAAGAAGGATGGACATGGTGTCTGTCCATCCGATGGACTCATGCTGGCCCTGCTGGGGAAGGCAGCTGAGGAGGACCGGTGGAGTCTCGCTCTGTTGTGCACAGGAGCGTGGTGAGTCGAGGCCCCCTGGATGGCCCCCAAGCATAAGAGCCTCCACACTTGCCTCCTCTGCTATCATGGCCACAATGTCTCCCGTCCACCCCCTGCCTGCCTGCCCTCCAAGACTTGGTCACCACCTCTTCCTGGCTCCCCCTCCCCACCTGCTGCAGGTGGTCTCCTGGGTCCCACAAATCCCTACAAGGTCCATGTTAACTAGCAGAAGCTACCTCCTTCTGCTTTATCTCCACATTCCACACTTGGCTGGCTCGTTAGGAACAAAGGAATCATCTCATGCCCACAGCACTTTGCCCAGCGCTGGGACTTAGGCCACCGACCTTTCAACGAGGCCTCACCATCTCCCCTAGCCCCCACCCCACCGGACCTCGCCCACCTCCTGGCCCAGAGATGTGTCTCTTTCCCTTAGACATCTAAGCCTGGCCGCTGCTGACACGAGACTCGGCTGCCAAGGGTGGGATGAGTGAGGGAGTCCGGCAACACAACCATAGCTGGGTCTTTCTTCTGGACTCCCAACACCATCGGGCCCAGTGCTTGATCCTAAGAGATACTTGGTCTCCTCTCCTCCCGTTCTCACTACCGTGTCATTTCCCAAATTCCTCGCCCCTCCTCTGGCACGGGAGGCCCTGTGTGTACAGACTCAACGTGGGGGGCTTCCACGTGCCAGGCAGTGCTGGTGAGTGGGGGACAGAGCTGAAGACTCACTCACGGAGGCAGGGTGGGGAGGGTGGGTAAGGGGCATAATTCTGGGAGTATATGCATGTCGCTTCCCTGTTGACTCAGGGACCCACCTCCCTAAAAGCCTACCTGGAGAGAGGGGCGGGGCCCTCCCATATGGCCCAGAACCCACCACAGCAGTCTCCTGAGCAGGAGGCACACAGGGCTGCATGCGTGGAGCAAACCAGCTCAGCTTCACACGGGGCTTCCTCGGGGACTGCACAGGGCAGGCGACTGCACCAGGGCACCCACTGCGGACAGAGACCACAGGGCCAGGGCCTTGAGTCGCAGGGCAGAACGTGGCGTATTATCGACTCTGCTGATGCCTACTGACGTCTCTTCTCAACAGAACCTCTTTCGTGAGACCTCTTAGGTTCAGCCCCCAAGTAAAAGAGCAGTGTGAAGTGCGTCCTCCTCCCCCCTCCACCTTGGAGTCACAGTGCAAAGTGCTTTCCCTCCTTCTGGGGAGGTTCTTGCAGGTTCAGCAAGAGGCCCAGAGCTTGTGGGATAGTCTGTGGAGACGCCCAGTTCCTCGTACAAACAGAGGTGGGAGAGGATCGGAAGACGCACCAAGGTCTTCAAAGGTCTTCAAGGGCAGCAGGGAAGAACCTCAGTGGAGAAGGACCTCCCAGGGGCGCCCTCTACAGGCAGAGCAGAACAAGCCTGCAGCAGCTCCCAATAGCTGGTGTCCAAAGATGCCGCCACCCTCCTACCAGGAGCCTGAACCAGCAGCTGAAGCCACCTCCCCATTCCTCCACTGCAGGGGGAAGAGGGGCCAGGCAAGGGCAGGTTCGGGAAGAGGAAGTTGAGGGCCCTGGCCTGTGGCAGTGCCACCACGCATGCTGAAACCCCTCCTGAGAGGCAGACCCAGCATGCTTTGGTGTGCCTTGAGCCTGACAATTACAGAGCCTCCCTGATGTTCCAAATTATAGCTCTGGAGAGTACACATTAAGGGGCATGATTTGGGGGCACGGGAGGAACCCAGGGTTTCCTGCCATGACGCCATCAAAGCCACATGGCAGGGAACTTTCTGCAGGGGCAGCTGAGCAGAGGCCAGGCACAGGCAGTGCAGCCACGGCACGGCAGCAAGGGAGACCTCACCCCGGACGCAGCACGGCTGAGCGAAAGGATCATGGTGGTGGACAGGGCAGGGCAGGGCAGGCAGGGGCAGCCAGCCCAGGGACAATCACGGGGGTGTGAGCCTTCTGCCACTGAGCTGATGGCGGCCTGTCGATGCGTGAAGATGTGGCCAGGAGCTGACCTGCGAAAGGCAACCCCAGAGGCTTCAATTCTGAAGACGTTCCCCCCAAACCACCCCCCCCCAGGTTCTTCTGTAAATTCTACCACATTTGCAAAACAACGAAGGCACAATTGCATTAATAGCCAACGACACAAAGAAGCAAACAAAATCCTCCAAACCTCAAAGGCATCAACTTGACGCCAATGCACAGTGACCTTGTAGGATAGGACACAAGTGCCCCTGTGTGAGCTTCTGAGACTGCAATTCGTCACAGGAGTAGAAACCTCTGTCTGTCTCCCAGCAGTTCCAAACTGCTGACCTTACAGTCCGCAGCCCAATGTCTAATCGCTCTGTCACCAGGGTCCCTGCTATCAAACTGCCTCTCACTGCCATGAAGTCAATTCTGACTCGTAGCAGGGGCCTGGGAAATGAGGCCTGGGGCAAAAGTCACAGGCACTCAAGAGACACCCCAGCATGAAAGGTGACGTCCTGTCTCAGGAGTGCCATTTCTGAACTGGGGTCGCAAAACATGCGATACGTTCTGGTAAAAACGAATGAGTCCCCGGGCCCCTTTGACCAGTGATTCCACCCCAGAATGTCCAGGGAGAGAAACTCACCCATGAGCACAAGGTGTTGCAAGACCAGGCACTGAGTGCAGTTCCAAAAAGAAATGGTTAGAACTGAAACGTGGACAAGCTGATCAATAACCCTGATGCTGCCACCCTGTGGGAGGCCACCATGTCATGAGGGCACATGCGGGTGGCTTTCAGACCACTAAGTCCCTCATTCTTCACAAGCATGAGGCCGACGTGGTGCCATGCTGCTGTTCTGTGGAAGAGGGCCCCGAGTACCCTGTCTTGGTGAGAGGAGAAAGACTAGAAATCACCACCCTTGTGACAGGTAATGGGGGGTCACAGAGGTGAGCCCAATGGCAACACATCCCTGCACGGGGGAGCCCTCTTCCCTACAGCACTCAGAGAGCCAAAATGAGAACAGGGTGTGGGGACGTATCCTTTCTTTAACCAAACAGTGGACAAACAAGGGTTCGCTTTGGTTACTCCGATATGCTTTTCCAATTTGGATACGTTCCAGAATAACATCTAATGACAAATATGACGCACGAGGAAAGTAATGAGCACACAGGAGACAAGAGTCCCCTGCTCTGTGCTTTGACAAATCCCTACCCTCATGGCCTCGAATCTTGGGTTCTACCCCAGCCCACCCTCACCCCCCTGCACAGACAATCCACGCCCCACCTTGGGGTGGGGGACCAGGCCCTGGAAGACGGCGCTAAGGGGTGCAAGTGCTGACACTGCAGGCCACACTTCTGTCCCCCACCCCACCCACTCATGCAGAGGTTCTCAAGGTCAAGGACAAGTTGCTGGAGGGAACCAGCTAACCTTCCCAGAGTCTGCAGCCCAGAGCCCTGCAGAAGGCTAGAGGGCAGTACCTTCCCAGAGCCGACCATGTCTTTCTACCCCAAAGCACACCGGCCTTCTAGGTTGCAGGCCACCTTAGTTTTTGTCACCATTTCCATATGAAAATATACCCCCCCATCATTGCCTTTGGTGTTTCTTCCAGGGGCTGGGGGGTGGGGAGACCACCTGAAGAAGCGAGAATTGCTTATTCAGCCAAGGCTCTCTCCCCACCCCTGAAATGCAAAACGGCTGGCACAGACCACAGCAAAATCCTACTCATGGACAGGCTGAAAAAAGACGTGGCCGTGGCTTCCCTGTCAGGCCAGCAGCCGATCAGAGCCCAGCAGGCCGATAAGAGACTGGTACTTGGACTCACCTGTCCTAGGTGCGGCCGCACCTTCAGAAGCACGTCCAGAGAGAGGACAGAGCACTCACATGCTGGCGTCTCGCCAAGTCTCCAGGAGCAACGTCTAGATCCAGCAGGAGTGGCTCCAGCAGCTCCCATCTATTTATACATCACCAAGGGCCAACTCGCCACCTGCCCTCTAGACACCCACTGGGTAGCAAGCGGTGCCGGTGCCTGTCTGGGGCCAGGACGTCCTGCAGAGGGCCTGAGTGGCCAGCCGCAACGGGTGGCACTCGGTGCGTTCAACACCCAAGGAGCCATCCTCAAGGTCGCATGTGTGTGAGACGTGAGAAGTACAGTTGGCTAGCCCAGCACACTGGCCTGGGAGCAGGAGGAGGCCACATGGCCCGGCCCAGTTTTCCAAAAGGCAGGGCAGCTCTGCACTTTCAGCATGCAAAGCCTTCCAGGTATGTAAGAGCTGAGGGCTCTTTGTAAATACTTGGAGAAGTCTGATCCAAGAGGCCAGCCCGGGGCAGTTAGCTGTGCACATGGCACCCACTTTGGATCAGCCAGGAACACACGGTGCCCTCCAGGGATCCGGAAGAGCACGGGAGGGAACCAACCACCTGTCCCTCTTGCAGCTGCAGGGGACAGACCCACAGAGACACACGGTGTCCGCTCAGATGCTCTCAGCTTCAGGGGTGAGGGGGGGTTGCACCCTCCACAGAGAGGCAGCACGACCATTCTGCAATCGTCCTCAGGTTCTCTCCACACCACATTCGTGAGCCTGGCTTGAGTGACGGCCAGTCTACTGAGGGGTCTTGCCTCCTGCTTTCCTAGCTTTGGAGTCTAAGACCCCTCCGTCTTTCTCCCGCTCTAGGGATCTGTTCTCCCAGCAGCCCACTCTGGACATGGCTCACAGGCCCATTCCTTCATCAGAAGCCAGGCCCTCTCTGCCTCCAGGGCCCTCTCTGAGCAGGACACAGAGGGTCTGGTGCAAGAAGAACACGTCTGGTCCTTAAGGAGGATCCAGCCTGGTGGGGGCAAAGGGAGGAGACAGTGACTCTGGATAATCCACCCGCAGAGTGCACCTCAGAGGACGGGTGACTGCGACGTCCTTCAGTCAGTTGAGGAGGAGAGGGCAGAGGGCACGGCATACACCAAGAGCTGGCCACAGACACAGCAGGACCAGACACGTCCCCACAGCTCAGACCTGGCTGCATACCAAGAGAGCCTGGTGGAGGCTGGTCCACGCCCCAGGTCGGGTGTCTAACTATTGATCTCCTGGGCCCCACTGTCACCTGCCAGGCTACAAAGCATGCCCCGCGGGTAGCTGGCATGCCAGTGGGTGCTCGTGCCACCAGGTCGAGACTTTGCTGCCCTCGACAGAGATGGGACCGATGCCCCCCTCTGCCTTTGCCATCTCACCCATTTGGGGGACAAGACAGGGCCCACGCCTGCTATCCCGCATCCGCTGCGGCTCTTGCTGCCTGGCCTGCACCCTGCGCAGGAAATGAACCGAGTGGACAAGCACAGGCCCCCCTTCCAGCCACGGGCGGAGACCACTCGTTGAAGACGCAGCTGCAGTGCATCACGCTGCTGGCCCCGCCGCCACGGGCACTCACCCAGCACCTGCACTACCTTCTAAAGAAACTCCTTCCCGTGAAAAAGAATGCATCTTTCTCGGTGGACAGCGACTTGGGAGACCTAATTTGGGCCAGATGATGCTGGCCAGGGTGCCCCCCCCACTGCCCCCCCGCCTCCACCGCCCCTTAGCTTGAAGAGCTCAATGGTGGCCGCCTTGTTCATGAGCAGCTGGTCATGAGTACCTTCCGGAGGGCGTACTTCAGGGGTGTCCAGGTGGTCAAGGAAGTTTCCCACCCCCCATGACTGAAAGAGCCGCCAGCCAGTGCCACTGCACCTACACCCAGGTCCCGTGGAGGGCCTGTGTGTCAGCGCAGTCGGAGCTGGGGTGCTTTGTCTGGAGCCAAGGAGATCTGTGTCTCTCATGGAGAGAAGGCCAGTTCTGAGGGTTCCCAGCCCCTTCCACGGCAGGGCTCCCCAGGGTGGTGAGGGATCCTGTGACCAGTGCAGAGTCCTGAAACCGAGCCCACCCCCAGGCAGCCCTTCCTGCCCAAGCTCACTCACGCCTGGAAGCCCCTGTGCTGCTGCCCTTTGCTGGGAAATAATAATAATCTGGAAGCAAGCACCACTTTCATGTTGCATGAAATTCCCATGAAACATGACACATGAAGCTGATTCTACTGAAAAAGACAGAAAGGAGAGCCGGATTCTGAAAAGCAAACATCTTGGATTACCAGGCAAAGAAGGACTGGGTGGGGGTGGGGATATAGATTTGCTATGTCTTTGAAATGAAGGACATAGACTTGAATGATTTAAAATCTCTCAACCACCTCAAGAAATGCGGGCATAAGTACGCTGCAGGACTGGGGGAGGCAGGAAACGAGAGGCTGTCTGGATTTTCATCCAAAAACTAACTCAGTAGCTTTGGTGTAGATTCATTCTTCCTAGACAGTGTCACTACCACATGCCGTGCCTCCCACCTCCCTGGAGTGAGCAAGAGATGGGGCTTGGAGGAGACACCTCTGAAGAGGATTATCCTGGTATCCACACACGCCAGCGACACGTCTCTGGAGGCCACAGGTGAGGTCTGCGTGTTCCTGGCGGCGTCCTAGAAAAGTGCAACATCTGTCTTCCAATCACTACCTCCTCTGGCCACTCATTGTGTGTGTGCTGTGAAGAGTCCATCGGGACAAACAAGAGGACAAACTAAGAGGAGTCTGAGCAGACCACCACAGAGCATCACGCGGGAGGGCCCGAGAGAATTCAGCTTGAAGGAGTGGTCCAAGGAAACCCCTCCCAAACTCACCACAGCAGCCAATCCATACCCTGTAGGACAGGGTAGGGCTGCCCTGTGAGATTCAGAGACTGAAACCCGGAGTAGAAAGGCCTGTTTCTCTCCCGCAGAGCTACTTGTGGTTTCAAACTGTCAACCTTGTGGATGGCAGCCCAATATGTAATCATTACACCACCAGGGCTCCGCGAGGATGTACGGGAGGGATGATAACTGGTCCTATTCCCTGTGCGGCCAGCTCCAGCCCCACACCCGGGACCGCTGCCCCCTTCTGAGGGCACACAGCCTCGGGATGAACATTCCAAAGTCTTTGTTCTGCCATTCTCTGTGCAGATGTGTATTCCTACCCCACCGCCACATCACAAGCCATGGAAAACAGCGCACGCTTCTTGGTTCACAGTTTCCATGGGGGCAGGAGGCCAGGCACGGCTGAGGCTGAGCTGTGCCCTCAACCCAGGGTCTCCCAAGGCTGCAATCAAGGTGTCAGCTGAGGCCGCGGTCCCCTCTGAGGCTCGGGGTCCCCTTCCAAGCCCGTGCGGTTGCTGGCAGGATCCACTTCCTTGCAGCTGTAGAACCCAGGATGGGGCTCGCTGCTTCTCATCCAGCAGGGGAGGGCCTTGCACCTCCAGACCTGACTTTGAGGCCTGGCCTTCCTAAGCCGGTCCCACCTCATGTCAGCCCCCGCCCCCACCCCCGCCCCCGCCCCCCGGATGGATTCCTCATCGGCTGATTTGGAACCTGGATGAGATCTGTAATGTCACTTCCCTTTTGCCACTTAACATGCCTTAGTCACAGCAGGGTGACAGCCTTCCTGTGCACAGGGGGTGCTCACGCTCAGGGGGAGGGGTGGCACAGGGCTAGTTCACCGGAGGCGGTCTGTTCCTTCCTCTGGCCACTCACCGATCCCTGGATGGAAACGAACAACAAAGACACTGGGGGGAGAGGGGGCCAGATTAAAACCTGTGAGTCTGACCGTCCTGGCCTCTATGTCCACGCTCTCTTTGGCACCTTATTCTTGGACTTCACGGTACAACCGCCTATAGGAGCTTTGTTGACACTGTTCTCTGCTGCCCATCCCAGACTCCAAAGTGACTGGTTCGTGGAGGGCAGTGAAGTGGACGCTCATTGACAGCCAAGGAAGGCATGAAGAGGTCTTGACTGATTGATTGAGGTCCCCGATGGCAGCCAGTAAAAATTAGGGGGCCACCATCTGACCAAAAGCAGTGACGTCTACAGTTTGGAAAAAGCAGATTTCTCTGCCATCCTCCCCTCAGCTGGGGAAAGATGGGGAGAGTATTTTGGAAAAGGGAGTTCTGGGCGGCGACAAGTCCTCAGGGAAATAAACCAGTGGGAGACACGCGGGAAGCCAGCAAGTCAGTGAAGGCAAGGATGGCCTGTCTGGGGGCTCTCTCAGCAAGGCCACCAACCTGTCTCACGGCAGTCCAGCCTGGCTTTGATACATGAGTCCAGCACAAAGGGTGCTTCTGTGAGTTCCCCTGGCCCCGATGCCCACATCTCTGGAGACCCACTCAGCCCACCCCTGGCACAATGTCCCTGATCTTACCAGGATCCCACGGATGTCTGAATGTAAAGCAGGAGGCACCTTGCTAGCCCTTCACAGGTCAGCATGAATCCAGTCCGTTAATGACAAAGTCTGGTTAGGACCTGTGCCATGTAACCAGCTGGTCTTCTCTGAAGTAGCGACAGGGCAGGCCAGGAGGGGGGTGGCCAGGCGTACCCTGCCCACAAGGGACTTGCCCCAGTGCTCTCTGCTGAGGTATTTCCAGCATCCAGCAGCTTGCTGCTCTGTGTTTCCAAAACTGCTTGCCACGTACCACCTAATATTCTCCAGAACAAGCCCATCCTAGATATGGCATGCTTTCCCTTGCTCCTTGCCTTTCAACCATTGACAGACACCCCTGATCAGCTGCTGATGCTGGGGGTGGCCTCAGCCTCTCAGAACACACCAGGAAGTCACCAGTGACCAGCTGGT
Source organism: Nesogale talazaci (assembly GCA_004026705.1). Lineage (NCBI taxonomy): Eukaryota > Metazoa > Chordata > Mammalia > Afrosoricida > Tenrecidae > Nesogale > Nesogale talazaci. The sequence goes on along the minus strand of PVJH01018301.1, from coordinate 36,649 downwards.
CTTGGCCAGAGAACCAAACTACTTCTCCAACTTTCTTCATGGAAGCGTGTCTTCAGTCAAAACCCACTTTCCTTTAATTCTGATTTATTGCTCTTCAGCTGCCTTTCCATGCAACAATGTTGCCCATTCTCCAAAAACAACCCCTTCCTTATCTCACTACTTCTAAATCCCCTCGCCTCACTGCCTCTCCACTTACACTGCTGCTAGCTGGAGGGTCGGGAGGCGCAGGACTACAGTCTTGGAGTTCAGGAGGGAGGGCTGACCCGGGTGCCTGAAGGTAGGCGCGTGCCGCCACAGAGAAGCTCAGTGAACCAGCTCCCAGTGAACCAGCTCCAGAAATCAGCCTTGCCACCTTGGCATCAGGATGGCTTGGGGGAATCCGATTTTAAGGAGGTGACTGGGAGAGCAGGCAGAGAAAAGGCAGCAAATGATAAGGGTGTGGGGGAGCTCCTGACAACACTAGAGACCACGTCACATGGAAGCTTCCCACCCACACTGGACATTTGTCACGTTCCTGCTCCCCCACCTCTGCCCGTTTTATATATTCCGACCCCAATCCTCAGTCGTCGGTGAGAAATGTGCACTTCGCACCGCTCAGTGGCCTGTCACGGCACACTCTTCTCCCATCTGTCCATCCATTTATTTGTGTGTATGTGGCGGGGGGCGGGGGTTGATGGGTTTTCATCACTATCAGTTGTCAACCAGGGTCCAAGGGCCAGGCAAGCCATAAAGGCCATGATGACCTGTTCACACTACTCCTGCCCTTGAGACACGTGTAGTCCATGTGCTTCCTGTGCAGGAAAACAATCCTTCCTAATATAACCACTTCTCATTGCATTTTATGAGTAGAAACCATGACACAGTGAAAATCAACTTGCTCCTCATGCATGATTGACTGAACCAGCAACCCAGTGCCAGTGGGTCTATTTCAACTCATAGGGGCTCCCAAGGGCAGGAGACCCACTGGGGTGAGGGGAGTTCTGAGGCTGCTACTGAAACCCACGGCTACATCTTCCTCCCGCAGGGCAGTGGCTGGTGGGGTCAAACCAGCTTAACCAAAGCACTGTCAGTGCTCTTGAGCTTCCAGCACCAGTGCCCCAAATTCAGTCGCTTGACCTCCCCCCTCCCAGATAGTAAAAATAAGTAGAGTATTATCGACTGGAAGTCAGATCTGGGAAGCTCAAAGACGTTCAGCAAACTTGAGCTCATTCCCGTGGGCACAAACCCAGCAGCTTCCTCCAGACTGGTGAGTACTCCTTTTCTGACAGTCCTCCATCTGCCTTCCCATTCAGCTGGGCTCCTGCGCCAGGCTTGGCATGGGGATGTCAGAGGACTGGAATGGAGACCAGCAGGAGGCACATGGATAGGGTGCACAGAATTAGCTCAGGGCCCCTGGCCCAAAGTGGATGTGCCAAAAATAGTCATGAATGAAGTAAGGGTCCAGACCGGGCATGTTCAGTGAACCAAATGACTAAGTGAACCAGAGGCCTTCTCTACGGCCACACGGAAGGACTAGCATGTGAACTACATGAGAAAGTGAGGAAGGGCCATCCAGGGGCGTGCCCGGTTTGGGGGTAGAGAACACAGTCCTCTCTGAAGTGGACTGGGCAGGGGCACCAGGGCCAGGGGCGGGGCAGGGAGGGCTCTGCCCATGAAGAAGGACCAGCACTTGCTCTTACGTCTGCTAAAAGCCCACCCAGGGGCCTGCACCAAGAACAGGGGAGGGCAGCCCAGTCCCGCAGAGGGCCCACGCAGCTAACCAGGTACAAGACAGGCCACAGGAAGGCGGGGCTGAGCACAGGAGGCCTGGTGAGGAGGCCCATTCTGATCATCTGAACTGGAACACTAGAAAGGAAGGGAAGGGGTAGCTGATGGTCAGAGAAAGGAGGAGTGATAGTAAGAGGTCTGCGCAGCCCCGGCAGCGACTGCCACAAGCTGTGTTCCCTGTGCTCCTGACTGGGTGGGGAAGCCAGTTGCCGGGGAACCGCCGGGACTGGGACAAGACTGGTTCAGGTTGGGCGGATGGAGGCTGCCAGGACATGGCTGGCTCCCCTTGTCTGGGCATGCTGGCGGGGGGCACAGGCCCATCAGTGGCAGGGAAGCCACAGGGTTAGAAAAAGAGCAAGCCCCCAGCCAGGAGGTTGCGCCAACCTGCCAGGAGCTCGCAGGACTCCAATGGGCAGGAATCTCGGAGCACACCAACTGACATTCCCCAGCACGTGCCTGCCAACAAAATCATCTGTGCCTGTGTTTGGGGCTGGGTTTAAAATTTGCTCAAGACATTCTGTGGCTCCCATTAACCTGGATTTGTTACCAGAAGCCCTGTAATAAAAGAGGAGGAGGAGGGCATGCACAATAAAGTCACAGCAAGGGAAATACTGATGGGGATTCGAGGCCGACCCAGCCAGCGGCTCCTCTGGAAAAGTCTCCCCGTGAGGAGAGAAGGAAGAAGCAAGGGGGCAGATCTAATGATGAAGAAATTGGAAACATTCCTGAGGAGCACAGGGCAAGGAGATCTAGCCACGGAAAATTCCACGCTCTCGACAGGAATGACCAAATAACCCTGGATTCCTCCTCCTCCTCCCCCCCCCCCACCTCTCTCCTCGGATAAAAGGAAGAAAACAGAGACGGAAACTCTGAAGGGATGGCCTCAGTGGGGGCTGTGGGGGCCGGGTTCCTAGGAGGCAAGGCTGCACCGAGCTGGAAGGGCTTCCGCTGCCTGCAAGCTGGCCGGGGTTTCGGGAGAGATGGGTCTGGGGCGAAGGCAAAGCCTCTCCCCCCCACCCCACTCCGCCCCCATCGGTCTAGGAATGAGCCAGGTTAGGATACCAAGAGGATGTGGAGGCTAAGGGGATCCACGTGACCCCGCTGTTTCTATAGGCTGCCCCTGGGCGCTGAAAGGGAACAGCTGGGGCATGGGCGTGGGTGGGTGGGTGGCGCTTCATCCCCAAGTAAAGAGGGTTGCTGGGAACCAACTCGACAATACCTAACGACAACGACAACGACAATAAACAGGATTTCTTCTAAAGGCAGAACCTGGCATTTCCCAGAAGTCAGGCTACTAGCCCTCCAGGTCGATGCTCGTTAGGCAGGTGCGCCATGACCTGAGGAAGTTTCCTCGAGGAGGGGCCGTCTTCTTGCCCTTCAGTGCCTACTGGGGCCCACTGGACTCAAAAGGAGCGCTGACTCTCAAAAAGCTTGGCATTGGAAAGGAAAGCCTTACTCCTCAGAGTTAGCAACAGGCAAGACTTCTCTGAGTCAGGAGGGGGTCCCCTGGAAAGGGTCAGGGGAAGACCGAAGGCTTCCAGGCTGGGAGTGCCTCCCTCCTACCGACCTGCAGGTGGACAGTTGCAATCACCCATGTTGTTGAGCACAGGCAGAGGCTCGGGCGGGGGTCTCCACCATAGCTGGGACCCCAGCCTTTCCTGTTCACCTCTGGACTTGGTTGCATCGTGCCTCTGACTCCAGCCCTCCCTCCCTTGCCTGGGCAGGAGCTCCCTGCCCACCATGTCCCTGCCATGTCCCCCTGGACTCCCTCTTCAAGGTGAGGAGGTGCCAGGGCACAGAGTGGGCACCATTGGAACTCCCACACCTACACGCTTCCAGGGAAAAAGGGCAGTGATAGAAGACCTCAAGCCACCTTCCTACAAATCGATCCTGGGATCCAAGGAGAAGCACAGGGGTGGGGGAAAAAGGACACAAGGGGATACCCACCCACCACTGACTTCCAGGGGTCCCGACAGTCAGACCAGCACTACAGCAGGACCCAGGGGCATGGCAATGCAGCGTGAGGCAGAGACATCATCCCAGCCAGCTGCTCTCACCTGAGCTCATTATCTGGCCTCCTGAAACTCCGTTGGGGTACACATTGGGCTGCTGACCCCAACCCGCCAGGCCCTCCCAGGGAGGAAGAGGAGGCAGTCTGCAAAGACCTGTCCTGACTCGTCATGTGTTGAAATCAAGTCAGTGGCGGTGGGTTCGGTTTGGGGTTTGGTGGTCAGACTGTCTGGAAGATGGAGGACGACATAAGGTCGGTTCTAACTGGTTTTCCAGGCAATGTTTTAGGATGGGTGCCGACTTACAATGGCCGGGGAGGGTGCGTTGTAGCTGGCAGGGCCACAAACAGGAGTCTCAGAGCACCGCGGGAGGCCTTCCTGCCATGGAGCAGCAGCAGTGAGCAAAAGGGGATGGGCCATCCTCCCCAAGCACAGCAGGCCTGCCTTTCTCTCCCTGACCCAAGTCCCCCAGGCATGGCCGGTTCTTCCTGAAAGTCTGCCAAGTTGGTGGGCAGAGCGGCCAGACCAAGGACAGGAGCAGTCAGGGCAAAGAGCAACAAGGACTGCAGAAGAGACACTTCCACAACCACAAAGGCAGACAAAGCAAGAGTGTGGTGGGGGCGTCCGTGGCACGGCTCTGACCTCTGCAGCCTGCAGCACGTCTGGGGGAGGCCTAGACTGATCGTGCCCGCCTCCACCCCATGTGGCACCAGCTCCCATGCGAGAGAGAGGGGTTTCCAGGTGCCAGCACAGAGGAGTACACTGACCACTCTCTGGGGAGAGCTCTGCCACCAAGTGGCCAGACTGGCTAAGAGACCCAGGCCTTCAGCCTTCCCTGAGGAAGATCACTCTTAGGGGATGAAGCTCCAAGCTAGTCAACAGGAGGAGAACCCAAGGGAATCTTCTCACCCTCTCATGCAACTCAAAAATGGGCAGACAGGAAAAAACACACAGCACAGCCCAGGGCGGGGCCTGCAGGCTGCTTGTGGCCCAGAGAGAGGGGAGACAGACCTGGCACGGGGGTGTCATGTTAGGAAGGCTTCATCCCCGGAAGGAGAAGGGCAGGCAGTTGTGAACGCTCAGCTAAATGACCAATGGCAGTCCTGTACAATTGAATTGCCCCACTGAACACAATGACAACCAGCCCTTAAAGCCAGTTGCCGTCCCGTGATCTCTGACTGCTTGGGGCAGAGGAAGGAGGCTTGGGCCTCACCTGGTGGACTCTTAAGGAAGCGGGTCGCCCGGCCTTTCTTCTCAAGTGATTCTGGGTGGGCTCAAAGCAGCCGCCTTTCTTAGTAACCGAGCTCCTTAACCCTTTGCATCACTCCGGGATGCCAAACCGGCGTCAGGTAAGCAGCCAGCAGAGAAAGCAGGTGGGAGCAGAAAGCCCCGCCCCTTCCCTCTGGAAAGATGTAAACTGTACACCTCTCAGTCCTGAACTGCCCCCACCCCCCACCCCCAGCGCTTTGCCCCTAGGAAATGTGCAGGCAACGCTCAAGACAGTGCAGGGCGAGGACGAATCCTTGCATCTGGGGTACTAATTATGCATTCTCATAAATATCACAGCTACGGCTCAGGGCTGCACGCAAACCGCCCGGAGCCCTTCCATCTTCACAACACCCCCATGAAGTGGACGGCTTCTCCCTTTTATAGACCAGGACGCCAACGTTTAAAGAAGTAGAATGAGTGTGCCAGGGTCCACAGATGTCACACAGCAGGACAGGGAGGCAGTCTGTGGGCTCCTGAACCCGGCTTGCCGATCACTCCTCTGAAGGTCGACCCTCCTCCAGGGAGCCTGGGGGAGATGCATGTAAAAGAGAGCTTCCTTTTGGTTTAGGGGTTTGTTTTTCATAAATCATTACTGGGGCTCTTGCAGCTCTTATCACAATCCATACAGCAATCCTATCAAGCACTTTGTACATGCTGTCATCACCTTTTTCAAAACGTTTTCTTTCCACTTGAGCCCTTGGTAGAGTCAGCTCCTTTTCACACACCCCAGCTCTCCCAAACCCTTAATTATATATATTTCATTTCTGACACACGTCCACCTGTCCCCCTTTGCTCCTGTTTCTGCTGTTTGTCCCCCTCATTGAGAGTGGAGGGGGGGCAGGTTGGTAATGTACATCTATCATAGTGATCGGTTCCCCCAGCTTCCCCCTATCCTCATGGCATCACTGCTCCCATGATGGTTCCTTGGGGCCTGATGTGTCCTGGAGTCCATGTGTGGAGAGGAGCGCTTCCTTTTTGTAAGACACATGCACAACGGTCATGGACTAATACCCGCAGCCTTTTCAAAATGGAACAAACGCTCGCTTCCCTCAAGTCCACTCTGACACACGACAACCCGATTGCATGGGGCAGAATGGCCCTGGGGAGATCCTGTGGCAGTCACATACTCTGGTGCCAATTCAAGAGTGTAGGGGTGGAGTCTAGCCGGTCAATCTGGCTAGCCAATGAGGCCTCTGTGTGGGCATGGCTTTCTCCTGAGAATTCAGGGAAATCTCATGATATTTCCCCTGTGGAGATGAGCGACCAGAGACTCAGTCTCTGGGAGTCCATCTACTGACAAGACAAGATGGTAGCATGCCGATATATCCTGGGTCTTGGAACCTGGAAGAGCCAGAGGAGAAGCCACATGGGCTTGCCCTGATGGAACCAGACCTCTGGGGCCAGAGAAGCCAAAGGGACCCCAGCCAGCACTGAGATGCTTCTACCGCCACTGGATACTGCTGCTGGAACCTGAGCCTAGGAAACGAGGAGCCATGGGGAGAAACCTACCAGTGCCGGGATGCTTCTACTGCTGCTGGATACACAAGACTCTGCACCCACTGGCTTGTGATTGTCCTGATGTCATTGCATGTGCTTCGTGAGTCAGAAGGAGACTTTGTAGACTGGTATTGGACATATGGCCTAATATTGGACTTACGATTTTGAACTAGACTGGAATGGGATGCTTTCTCAATGTTCCATTTCTCTTGTATATAAACCTTCCCCTTATATTCATATGCATGTTTATGAATTTATTTCTCTAGCCTGCCTGGATTAACACAGATCCTGAGACTGTAAATCCTTATGTTGAGCGTAGGCCTCCTCTTTTACCCAAGGAGCGGCTGGTGGTTTCAAACTCAGACCTTGAAGGTGGCAGCCCAGCGCAGAACCACTACACCACCAAGGCTCTATCCGCTGGTTGCAGCTCACAGCAACCCCATGCGTTACAGGGAACCGCTCACTAAGGGTGCTGGTTGGCTCAGTCAGCCTTCCTCCCCCTCTGTTTCTCTCCCTCCCTGTGTCTTCTGGTGGAGGCAGGGCGAGTGACACAGCAATTCGTGGCAGAGCCCATTATCATTTCATTCCATTTCCCCCCAAAGGTCTCAAAGCCCTGGATACCCCCAAACACCTGCAAACCCAGCCTCCCCCTGGCTAGCTCAGTGGTCCCAATTCCGTTTTCCATGCGGCCAGCACACGGGGGCTTCTTGGTGATCATCTTACAGCAGGAGGCAGGCCACCGGGTCTTTTATCTGTGGTGACTCTGGGTAGGTTTGAACCGTCAACCTTTCAGCCAGTACATGAAAACACACTATGTGTGCCGCCCAGGGGCCTTAGGAAATAGCCTGGGCCTCTGGTTAGTCGCCTCCAATTACAGGACACTTGTTTCTCTTTTTATGCAGCTGACCTTTTGCAGCATGAGTGGCTACCACTTCCAGCGTCCCCGGCATGCCAGCCTCGCACCTGCCTCCTCCTCCCAGGCCTCCTCCCTCAGACGCTCCATCTCTGGGGCCCACCCTGACCTTGCCTTTCTCGGGCAGCTTCTGAGGGACACAATTTAGGATTGAGGTGAAAGGAGCCTCTCTGTTACCACCTGTGAGTTCAGCCAAGAGGCCGCGTTTCCGAGAAGACTTCACGACACGGTTTGCCACGCTCATCGAGTCTGGGCTCCACGGCCCATGCGGCTCTAATGACCCCGTGTGGGCTTCCATGAGGGAGGAGGCAGAAGGCTGAGAGGTCGTGGTTGAGAACCATGCCTCACAGGCCCTGGGGAAAGCTGAATGTGTTACTACCCAGCGCCACCCTCAAAGTAGCAGTGACATCATCCACACCCTAAAGTGGCACTCTTCCACTTTACAGAACTGTCGGCCATGACGCCGTCGATCAGAGGCCTCAAACTGACACACTCTGAGGCGGCAGTTAAAAAATTAAGAAAGCCACACCCCCTGGCGTTGAGTGGATTCCACCTCGTGCGGCTCCTATGTAGAATTTCTGAGAGTGTCAGCTTATCTCGGGGCACTTTTTATAGCCTCATTTTGCTCCCTCGGAGCCACTGGTGGGCTTGATCTGCCGACCCTGTGGTGAGTAACCTGACACCAACCTCCCACTGCCACTGGCGAGGCGGAGAGAAACAAGAATGAGAGCAGCAACCCAGAGAGAACGTAGAGAGTGCTGGGGGCTAGGAACACAGAGTCTACGTGCCCACATTAGAGGGATTAAAAACCCCTAAGCACTTCACTGCCAGCAATGCAGGGTCCTACCTACCGAGGTTATGGATCTTTACGGGAGCAGACGCCCCCACCCTTCTCCTGCGGAGAGGCTGCTAAGTGCTAACACCATGCCCTGGAGGCCTCCTTGGCCCAGGGTGTAGCTTCTCACAGCTCCAGCCAGGTGAGGCCAGACACAGAGGAGGGCGGGAAGCTGCCTTGAGCTACAGGTGGTTAAAGGGAAACGAGCCGGGTTGAATTTCACGGGTGAATACCTTGACTAGTCATACAAAGCAAGCATAGGAACTGTTGGCTCAGTTTGTCCCTTGGGGCCTGACAGCCCCTGTGTGCCACCGCCATGGTGACTTGCAGGGAGCAGACAGCAGGAGAGCAAAGTGATGCCTCCCTCCTGGACACCCCCTGGGGCTGGTGACACCAGCAGGCACTTGAGTGGACGTGCCACCCAAACCAAAGGCATGATTCCGACCTGAAGTCCTGACTGTGAGCAGAAAGCATTCCCTGCAGGCAGGAGGAGGGGTGAAGGCAGATGGGTGCAGAGCAAGACCAGGCCACGGAGAAGAGGGGGGCTGGGTGTTTGGTGGGAACCAGGTCCTGGGGATTCTTAAGTGTCAGCCAAAGTCCTAAGCTGGATTCCGGAAACAAACTACATTCCCCGCCCGCACCACCCCCCACCCCCACCCCACTTCTGCTCCCATTTCCTCCCCTTGGCGCCAACGTGGGCCCTGCACACCCTCTGCTGTCTCTAGTCTGCACCCAACTGCTGCTCTCTTGCTTGGCTTCAAGCCTGAAGGTTGGCTGGGCTGGGAGGTATTGCTTTCCTTACATTGGATCGATTGCTCTGGGCCACTCACTGCACGTTCTCACTCCAAAGTTTGAAAATCCCATTCTTAGGTATTATTAATATGTTGATTTCTGGTTATGTGGGTATGGATAAAAACCCCTGCCCCAAGCCCTGATCCTCAGTAAGACACCTCAATACGTGTGGTATCCCTACCTCCAACTATTATACTGTTGAATAATATTTGACGAGAGTCATTGTAATGATTCTGCTCCCTGTTTCACTTAAAAAACCTGGAATCTGGGTGCTTTTTTTTTTTTAATGTAAAACCTCCCAGTTCTTAAATATTGACAACTGCTTTTTTTTTTCAAATAGTTTGAAGACCTAGAGTGGACAAGCAAACTATCGGTTGTTTTCTTCTGAAATGAAAAGCTCTGCTGGCCCAAACACTGTCTCAGGTCTCATCCAGCTTGGAAAACTCTGACACCGACTGAAGTGTTCCATTTCTGCTTGTCTTTTCTGCTTTAAGCGTCATCACCCAGTCCTGTGCTGCTCCATGGAATGCCAGGCCTCCAGGCCTGCTCCCCGTCCTTAGCAGCTGGGAAAAGCGGCTGGTATGATGGTGTCTCTCTGTCTTGCTCCCCAGAAGCACACGGTCCCGACACGTTTGTTGCTGTGGATTGCCACCAAGCGCCTCCTGACCCCCCGGCGGCCCCACCAACCAGGAGTGGAGCCCTGCCTGCCCGGGACCAGCCCTGCTGTGGACCACAGACCGCTGTGACACACGGGCCAGTCACTGTTTGATTGTCCAGAAGCAGATGGCCAGGCACTGCCTCTCGGTGTGAGAAAGCACAGCTACAACATGCCAGCATCACAGCCACACACGGGCTCCTGCTGACTGAGGCTAGTGGTTGCTCAAGAAGTCACTTGGGTGTGGGAGTGGGGTTGAAACTGAACCTGGGTCTCCATCTTGGAAGATGCAAATTCTACCGGAACCACCACTCCCCCGCTTAAGCATGAACATCACATGTCACACAGCATCTCCAAGGCAGGGTGGGGCTTCAGGTCGGGGCTTGGCCTGTGGCATTCATTGCACACAGGGGAAGGACCAGCGGTTCTTTGGAATATGCTACCCTCAGTCCTGCCTCCGTAAGAATAATTGTGAGGTACCAAACTCCACAGCAGATTTGCATCGAACACTGGTCATCGCATACGCACACGCAAAGCCTTAGATCATTAGGTATACCCATCCAAGAATAAGAAGTCAGATAAACATTATTCTTACATATTGTGCATTGAAGACCTCTTCCCAGCAGCCGGCTCACATTTCAAGAGAGTACTTGGCTGCCCTGTAATTCAAAATCGATAGTCCCCTCCCCGTGGATACATCTGCAAGCTGCAGATCCTCTGCTGTATGAAAAGGAGCTGATGGAGGGCTGGGTACAAGAAATAAGGACATGTCGGAGTTTTCTAGAAACACACGCACCACATTCTCCCAGGGCCCTCGTTCATGTTGAGGGCATGGGACTCCCATACGGGTGCTCACTCCCAGGGGTCATTCACAATGGACAGCTCTACCCTTCAACCCGCCTGACAGGGAGACAAATCGAGCGGTGGTCCAGGGGCCTCTCCTCTCCTCCAGAGTCTCCTGGCTGCTGTCTGCTGACTCTGACCTGAGAAAGCTGTCAGGAGCAGCTCTTCAGAGTCACCGTGGGGGGCTTGGCCTGCGGGGCTAGGGAAAAAACGGTGTGTCCTCCGGAAGCCTGCCCCCTGCAACCCCAAGAAAGTGCTGTGCTGGTCCAGGTCCTGCCGAGATGCATCAAACGTGCTGACGTTTGCACAGAATGCCCTGAATTCGGAGGCCTCCGGAGACGTGGAAGATGTGGGGCAGCCTGCGGGTGCCCCTCTTTTCCACAGAAAGCAGGGCATCTTCCCGGAGCCCAGGTGGGAGCGAGCACCTGCTGGTTTCCCAGACAATGCACCGGGTGCTCTCTGGTCTCCAGTGAACGGGCACTCCAGTGAGAGGTTAAACATGAAGGCAGGCAGTGACAGGAGCCCCATGGGGCCTCTTACATTTCAAGAAGAGCCTCTGCACCATGGCCCGCCTTACAGGGACACATCTTCTGCATGGGCAGAGAAGGACGCGGGGTTGACAGGGCTCCCCCTGGCCATGCTCTGGCATTCTGGTTCTTAATCATTTGATAATTGCCTTGGGCACCTTTCTGAGGCTGCAGAGAACACTGCGCATTAATAAGCCACTTTGGGTTTCACAAAGCGCACTCATGAAGCTGGGCAGCTTTGCTGAAGCACGTGCCGCCAACACCCTTTCCCCGGCAGGAAGCACCGTGCACAGGATGCTTCGCCTGGAAGCTGGTGCGGCCGTGGTGCCGACTCTGCCCACTGCACAGCAGTCCCTCAGCAGCATGTGCCTGTCGGCCAGGCATGACCCAGGCAAGCCACTGCACTGCCGCTCGACCAGAAAAGCCTTTCGCCTGTTGTGCAGAAAGTTCTCTCTTCCCACCTTTCTCTCTGTGTGGCTGACACTGATGAATGTTGGACCCCCACCTCCTGCCTTGCTCTCTCGCTGACTCTCCAGCAGAGGCCAGGAAGCCAACTACTCTCCAGGCCTTCCTCACAGCTACATGTGGCCGTGAATGCCCCTGCGTGACCCCGAGGAGCACTCCTGTCAGCTTTTCCAGGCTGAAGTCAGCCAGCAGCAGTCTGAAGTCCGTCTGCCAGGGGCTTCTGACCAAGGTTCATTTCTCCTGATATCAGGCAGTTGAACAAATCTGGCACACACACACACACACACCACAACCCTCCCTCCCCCACCCCCAGGCTGGAATATAAATGCCCACCTGGGGACTACTTGATTTCAAAGAGCACGGACACTCTGAGGCAAAGTTCACAAGCATCAACACGTAGGGAGTTAAAATGGTTTTAATTACTTAGGGGGTGTGTGTGTATGCATTAAGGAGGGTTTAGTTTGGTGGAGTCATTGCTGTTGTTTTGGTACATTTAAAATGAGGGGGACTTTTAAACATAAACAAAACAGACCGTCAGCGTAGACCCGTTATTCAGAATAAGGCAGTTAAGGGTGTTTTCCTTCTTTGTGGTTCAATGAATGAATGCCCATACTCTCAATGATAGGGGAGATCATTAACGAAGTCCCCCCTGCCCTCTCCCTGCTTATTTCTGTGCTGTCCACTGCTCAAGGGGCCAGTGTTAAGGGACGATGAAAACATGAACAAACTCACGGTCTTTGAGTGGACTCTGACTCATTGCAGCCCTAGTGGCCAGGCCAGAATGGCCTCTGTGGGTTCTGAAGGCTGCTCCGCTTTCCCCTGCGGGGTGGCTTGGTGGTTCTGCCGCTGGTTTTGTTAGCAGTCCAACACAACCCACTACACCACTCCATGGCTGCTGCCCATTGGAACGGGAGGATGTAAAACAAGGCCTACGCTCGTCTCTCCACGGAGCCCGCCACCACACGTGGTGTAACGGCAGGAGAAACAGCCTGTGGCTCCTTTTTCTACAGATGCCACAGCAGTGCCCACACAACATGGGCCCATCGAGCATCTCTACAGACGACGTCTAGGGAGCCTTGGTGATAGGAGTTGGGTGGCGAGGCACAAGGGCGGCCGGTTGAAGGCACAGCCACAGGGAAGGAGTAAGACGAAGTGTTCCGCTCCTCAAAAGATTTATCTGAGTGCTGCTGCTGTTTGATTTAGAAACACAGAGACATCACCAAGTCTATACCCCAAAAATCCTTGGCATCTCTTTTTGTTTTGTTGCTTTAGATGACACGTGATAGCTGTGGGTAATAGAAAAAGTTACACACTGAGTGCAAATTAGCACAGGGCTGGCTTTGGGGGTGAAACTGGGGCACAAAGAAGACCTGAATCCAGAGTTCTGTCAGCAGAGCCTCAGGGGGTCTGCTCTCTCAAGTGCAGTGTCAACAGACAAAGGGTCTGGGAACCCTTCAAACAGTTTCCAGCCCTCAAGTTCAGACAGCGTCGGAATATTCTCAACAAGGAATTCAGCAGATGCATCGCCCTTGAGGTGCATTTGAAAGCCACATAGAAAGATCCAGCTTTTTCTTGGCCTCAAACTAGATCCATCTATTCCAGTTTTTCCTTTCGCAGACCTCATTCATCACGGATAACTTATCTTTATGATTCATTTTAGTATCTGTTTTTGAGCAAGGCATCAACATTCCCAGATCTTGCATTAAGTGCCTGTCCTGTTCGGAAATGTATTCCTCTGGAAGAAAAGATGAGAACCCATTCCTTATTCTTCCACTTGCCCTTGCAAGTTGATTTGCATTTGCTTTGCATTCAGTTGCATACATTTTTCAATGACCCAGAGCTAGCATGTGTCATTTCAACCCAAAAACTAAATGCCAAGGATTGGGGAGGGGGGGTGTTAGTGATGTCTATGTGTCTCTGTCTTCCCCTTTTGGCCCTGAAACCCAAGGAGGCAGTTCTACTCACTCCTTTAGGGTCACTATTTAAGTTGGAATTGATTCCATGATAGTGAGGTGCTTGTTTGTGTTTTTATTCTAGTGATAATTTCTTATTGGTGATAAACCATCTGTCCAAGGAGCCTTGGTAGTACAGTGGTTAAGCGCCTAGCTGCTAACTTAAGGATGGACCACTCCAATCCACAGGTCACTTCATGGGAGAAAAACGCTTGTGGTCTTCCCCTGCAAGCCTTGTGGGTTAGGAAACGGCCTGGGCAGTTCTAATCTATTGTATACGAGGAATCTCTCCTGCAAATAGAGGAATCTTATAAGCAGAGGAATCACACTGGTGTTCAACCAAAACAACAGACCACAGATTCAGAACCCAAAGAATGTGTCCTTCCTACAAACATCTCAGGTGATTGCGCAAGTGGGGGAAAAAAAGGTGTTTTCGTGAAGAAATCAACAGGTGTCTTTGGATTGGGTGTGGGTTTTTTGCTGAAACATGTACACACTGGGGGCTTACTACTAGAATTCTCACTTTCCATATAGGAGACCCTGATTCAATCCCCCAGCATTAACCAGAATTTTCGGTTCAGGCTTTCAATGTTGCTCCGATGCTGAATAGGTTATAGTGGTGCCTCCAGAATAAGATGGGCACAAGGAGAAAAGTCTTGAAATTCACTTCCCCAAACAGACAATATCGTACACTGTTTGATGTGTCCCTTCACCTACTTCTCTGCTGTCCATAGGATATGACAAAATAATGATAATTTGTAAATTATGAAGGGTTCATGGGGGAGGGGGACAAAATATGGGGAGCTGATACTGGGGGGCCTAAGTGGAAGGAGGATGTTTCGACAATGATGATGGGCAAATGTGCAAATGTGGACTGCATACAATTGATGTATGTATTGATCATGATACGAGTTGGATTATCCCCCAATAAAATGATTTAAACAACAACAACAAAAAGAATGACACAAGTAAGATATAAAAAGAACAAAACCATACAATAAAAACCCCATGGATACCAATGGTCTGGTGCAGAGCTGCTCGTGGGGAGGGCTCAGAAGTGACCAGCATCCCATTCTATTGTGCACAGGCTGTCCTGTGTCCAGGCCAACGTCCTGGCAGCCAGCAACAGCTATTCAAACGCAAGCTCTACCCCAGCTCATTTAGGGTCCCTGGGGTGGAATGGTGACTAACCACAGCGTTAGCAGTTCAAAGCCACCAGCTGCATCGAGGGAAAGAGAAAGGTTCTCTATTCTCTAAATGAGTTACAGGCTCAGCAAGCCATAGGAGCAGCCCAATCCTATCCTGAGACGAGTCAGCATAGATTCAATGGCACTGAGTGTCTTCACCCAAGAGAGACCCCCAAAACTCAGTTAGTGGGATAACTCTTGGTAACCCAGAAGACACTGTAGGTAGACATCAGTAAACAGGCTAATGTCCCTCTTTAAGGACTGTTGCCATGATGTATGGTGCCATCAAGTTGATGCTGGCTCACAGCGACTCTCTGTAAAGTTGCAAACACTGCCCTAGCCTGGGCCATCCTCACATTTGTTCTTGGGTAGGAGGAGCCCAGGGTCACAGCCACTGTGTCCATCTGTCTGGTTGCGACCACCTCTTTCTTGCTGCCTTTTCACTGCTTCAAGCACGATGGCCTTCTCCATGGACTGGCCTCTCCTGACAACATGCCCAGAGTACAGAAGACAAAGCCTGGCCACCTCAGTTTCTCAGGAGCATTCGGGCTGCTCTTCTTCCGAGACACATGCGTTTGTTCTTCTGACAGTTCAGGGTGCTTTCACGATAGTTCAAAGGCATCACTTTCTCTTTAGTCTTCCTCATTCAATATCCAACGTATGCATGCCCATGAGGCACCTGTGGTGATCATGTATTCATGATGTCAATTTCATGATTGGGATGTAGGGGGGGAGTCTAACCTGTCAATCTGGAGATAGCCAACGAGGCTTCTGTGTGGGCACAGTGTTCACCTGAGAATTCTGGGAAGTCTGGCAGTATTTCCCAGTTGGAAAAGAGGGACTTGATTCACTTCCCTGAGAGACCAACTACTGACAAGATGAGATGGCAGCATGCTGACTGATCCTGATTCCTGGAGACCGGAGGAACTGGAGGAGGGGACACATGGGCTTGCCCTCATGGAGCCAAACCTCTGGGGCCAGAGAAGCTACGTGGAGACCCCTGACAGTGCTGAGATGTTTCTACTGCAACCAGACACACAAGACTCTGCACCCACTCACCTGTGATTGTCCTGGTGTCATTGCACATGCTTCATGAGTCAGAAGAAGACTTTATAGACGGTATCAGACATATGAGCTAATATTAGACTTATGACTTTGTACTGGACTGGGTTGGGATGCTTTCTCATTGTTCCACTCCTCTTATATATAAACCTTTCCCTTATACCCATATGCATGTCTATGAATTTGTTTCTCTAGTCCACCCAGACTAACACAGCACCTGAAAATGCCAGAGCTTGGTTCAGACAAACCATGGCTCTCCAAATGGCATCCTCTTTTCAATACTTTAAGATCTTATAGAGCAGATTCTTCACCATTGGCTCTAGTGATTGGTACAGAAATTTGAATAATAATAGTCTTGATCAGATTTTTGCATTGATTGGATCTCTTTGTATGCAGATAGACATTATCCTATTACAGCTTTGTACTTCAAAAGAGACCTTGACATATCATTTTTGATAAGTGCAATGCCACTCCTCTCGATAGTATGATTGCCAGGAGAGCAAATCACATGATATTCCAATTCAGAATGGCAAATGCCAATCTATTTCAGCTCCGCACTGCCTAGAGGACCAATCTTTATGGGTTCTACTTCATTTTTAACCACTTCCAATTTTCCTAGCTTCACACTTCTTACATTCCAATTTCCAATGAGGCATGGATCTTTGCCGCTATTCCTTCTCATTTTGAATCAAGCTCTCTTGGTGGATGAATGTCTGGAAGGCTTTCCTGTCACAGATTGAACTCCGTCAGAGCCATTGTGGTCGACTCTGTTCAAAGAAGGCAGTTCTCCCTTGGTCATCTTTTGAGTACCTTCTCACCGAAGGGGCTCATCTTCTGGCAGTTTCTCTGACAGTGCTCTGCTTCTGTTCATGAGATCTTCATTAGCTGGCGGTATTCCAGTGCTATCCATAGGCAGTGGCTAATTCCTCAGCAGAAGACAGCCGACTCCTTCTTCCTAGTCTGCTCTCAGTCTGGAAGCGCTGCCCAAACCTGTTCACCTATGCCATGTGAAATACCAGTGACAGAGCTTTCAGCAACACACTAGCCACCACCGTGTGGCAAAATGGCAGGTGAGTGGTGGTGCTAGCTGCTGACCACTGACAAAACGCTAACGAAGGTGTCTTTTTCTGCAAGGTGTGTACCAGCTCACTCCTTAAAAAGTTATCAGTATTCAAATCCCTGAAGGAGAGCGTGACCTCGCCAGTCATGACTTACCCCTCAAGATGTAGTTCTGGTAGTTCTGGTCCGCCTCCGCTCCCACTTTAATCAAGCATGTCAGACCTTCAGCCATTACGAATTCATGGACCAAATCCTTGTCATCCTGGCAGAAAAGAGAGGGGGGAAAATGATGTCAAGCACCATCGATGTCCTCCTAAAGTGTGGCTTACGCTGCGGACATACAAGCCCCAACAGTGGCCCTTGTAGCTGTTCTGCTGTATTTGAAACAAGGCGTCCTTCCTGCTGCCAGAGAAATCTTAGCACGAGTCTTAACATCGAGACTTGGTTGTTCACCAAAGACAGATTCCTGCCTTCTGCTTAATCTAACATGGATCAGGTCCACGAATTCCTGGGTAGTGGGAATATGAGAGTAAGAGAACGAACAGAGGCCACAAAGATAGTGCGCTACATCCTACTTTAGTGAGCAGTGACTAGGGTCTTGAAACGCATGAGGAGTCGTCGACAGGGCAAATGTGAGTCTCTGGTTCCTGACTGGAGGAAAGAAATGTGAAGAACATTGAAGGCGCATGGAGACAACTAGTCCAACGAACTAACAGACCATGTAAAGTGTCGGCCTCCAGGACTCTGAGACCAGAGGACTAGATGATGGTGCCCACAATGGCCTCTACTACCTGCTCTGAGAGGGAGCACCTTAAAAGTTCCTGGATCGTGTAAAGAAAAATGCGAAACTCAAAATTATAAAAAAACAAAACAAAAACAGAGTGTTACTGGTCAGATAGAGACTAGGGCTTTGACTTTGAGTCACTCTTCTGGTCTAGAATTGAACCCACCCCCATTATTTAATGTTCAGCCACACAATAGACTAGTCTATAAGGAAAACAATTACACTAAGAAAGTATGCCTAACTTTGAATAATCCACCAGTTGGATTAAAATGGCACCCAAGGACAAGGGTCAGAGGCTTAGGGAAAGGAGAAGGAATGGAAACAGGAGTCACAGGGAGGACGTAGGACAAATGATGTCCTTTGCATTGAGGAGACTGAAATCGATGAAATGAAAATCAAGTGTGTGTGAGCTTGAATGGAAAATGGATCTGCTCTTCAAACCCTCCGAAAAGGCAGCCCTGTCCTGCCCTCTACCGCACAGTTCTGCTCTGATGTGCCTGGGGGCTGGGGTGGGGGGCAGGCGGCGTGTGCGCAAGTGTGGGGAGGGCCTTGACAGCGAATAGGCAGGGATGCTGGTTGGAAGGGTTATGAGGATGATGTCTTTGACAGGAGGTAACAGTCCCGACCACATTCTGATGCTCCCGGAACACAGGAGGAGGGTGTGCCCTTTACCAGAAGCAGCCAAAAACAAGGGGTGGAGGGTTACCCAGTAAGATGGGTAACCACCGGCTTATTTGTACTTACTAATCTGTAGCGACCAACTTCTCAGTAGTTTCTCTTAAAACACCAAGGACGAAACCCACGCATCATTCTGCTCACTCGTAGTAGACAAGTGAGTAAGCACCAGGAAAACTGTGCTTCTCTTGCTTAGTGGATACTCTGTGCCAGCCAGAGAAGATACATTTGAAGAGGCTTTGATTGTAGGAAGGCGCAGTGTGTCTGGGAGAGAGAGGTGCCAGCCAGACCCGGAAGCAGAATCCAGGATGTGGTAGGGGGAAGTATGAAATGTCCGCTACAGCAAGTCATGCTTACCTTGCTGAGTGGATGCTTTAATCCTGCTCCGAGAGCTGCCTCCGAGAGGTGGCAGACCTGATCCCAGAAAGGAGGCCAGGGAGGGCCCTCAGCAGTCACCTATCACGTGGGGAGAAGCAAATTCCCAGGCCTCACTTCAAAACAAACCTCTACAGGGTAGGCCCAGTAAGTCCTGAGCTCTGTATTCAAGAAGGGAAGTCTGAGATGGGAGGTGCCCGGTCTCCTTACACAGTAGAATACCCAGAGGGAGTAGAGCCTCGTCCAGATTGATGGAACCCAAAGGTGACAGGCTTTGCTACTAAGATCTCCAAGTAATACCGAGAGGCTGCACACATCCAAGCCACTGATCTTATCCTGGCTTTTCTTTGCAGATAGAGACCCACAAAAGGCAGAAACATTGATCAAGATCGAATAGCAACACCTCATCAACCCCTACACCTTTGAGCCCAAAGCCCAGGAATCTTTGATGGCGCACCAAGTTCTGTGCATAGGGAGTTTTCAGGGGGTTTCTTCAAACGGGCCAGGGCCCATGTTGCAAACACATCCCTGGATGTGCGAGACCTGGATGATGTAAATAGGGAGAAAGCTTAATGGAACCGCGGAAGGCTATCATTACAGACAGCCACTGTGGTGCATCTCCAAAAGGGGTGGGGAGGGTGGCTAATTTAGACAAATTGGCCTCATTCTCTTGTCTCAACATGAAATCAGCCCGATTCTGATTTTATGGCATTTTCCAACTCTCCGGATGGGAGACTTGTGTGAACTGGGGGCAGGCAGGGGACGGGTTCCCTTTGAACCAAGGACGGCTACGGGTGCTGGGCGAGGGGTTGGGTAGGGCTAATGAGAGACAGCTGTGAGAGCTTAGACAGTTCAGATAACCATGGCTTTGGGGGTGGGAAG
The DNA here is from genome assembly GCA_004026705.1 of Nesogale talazaci. Classification (NCBI taxonomy): domain Eukaryota; kingdom Metazoa; phylum Chordata; class Mammalia; order Afrosoricida; family Tenrecidae; genus Nesogale; species Nesogale talazaci. The sequence continues at coordinate 17,101 of PVJH01018301.1, read as the reverse complement.
GGAGAGAAAATGAGGCAAAGGCATGACTTTTTGGAAAATTACTTTACACTCCTATGTAAAAAGGAATAAAAAATAATTCCCTCCGCCCCTCCCCCCCTCCCCGGTCTCCGTTTCCACAGCATATGTGAAAAGTGGATATTCAGATGAGCTCATGTCTAGTCAGAAAGGGGATTCCCCCCCCCACACACACACACACAAGCATGTAGCAAATGTTTATTACTTTAACTAAAACTAGGTTCACACATGACTTCATAGCGGGAAAGATCTCTCGAGAAACCACCCCAGCTAATCACTAATATTAAGACCATATATGCTTGAGTGTAAGCCAACCTGAGCATCTGCTGAGGCACCTAATTTTACCACAAAAACTACATTAAAAATGTGCTAAAAAACTCAGTTTCTACACTGGAGTCGGAAACATGGGAAATTTAGGATAGATGATCCCTTCAGGACCAGTGGTGGGAGTGGTGTTACTGGAAGGGTGGAGGGATGATGGAATAGAAAGGGGGAACCAATTTCAGGGATCTACATATAACCTCCTCTCTGGGGCACGGACAACAGGGAAGTGAGTGAAGGGACACATTATACAGTGTATGATATGAAAAAGTAGTAACAATTTGTAAACTATTAAGGGCTCATGGGGGAGGGGGTGGAGGAGGGAAGGAAAATATGGGGAGCTGGTACTGGGAGCCTAAGTGGAGGGAGGATGTTTTGAGAGTGATGATGGCAACAAGTGTGCAAATGTAGCCTGCATACAATTGATGTATGTATTGATTGTGATGGAAAATGTATGAACTTCCAATAACATGATCTATTAAAAAAATAAAACAAGGAGGAGAAAAAGAAGAGCTTACACCAAGGGCTCAAGTGGAAAATATTTTGAAATGAATATGGCAACATGTGTACAAATATGCTTGATACAAATGATGTATTGAATGTTATAAGAGTTGAAAGAGCCCCCAGTAAATCACTGGGGGAAAAAAATCAGCTTCTACTCAAGTATAGTCAGTGATACAGCAGAGAATTTGCTGTCTGGGTGGAGACATGGTTCGGGCAGAGAGTGCATTTAGAAATTATTCAGGCTGAGCCCCAGTGGCGCAGTGGTTGTGCGCGGGACTGCGGCCCACTGGGATGGAAATTCGATTCCAGCTCCAGGGAGCAAAGGCTCGGCCTCCTTACTCCCACCACCTGAGGGCAGTGATGCCCCCCCAAAAAAACAAAACAAAAAAAAGAAATTATTCAGACTCAGCTCCCGGTTATGGACACAGATAAGCCAGGCAGTTAGGAAACACACATTTATGAATGATAAACTGTGAGTTTTCCCCGCTAACTGGTACAATGATCATCTTAAAATGACTGAATTAAGGAATGGTGTTTAAAACATTGGTCTCAGACTACAGTTGAAACACAATGTTAGCACCAACTAGTCGGTGATGACTACTGCATCCTGGGTTATGTTTCTTTTATCAACACAGCCCTGCGATCCATCTGTGTAGGGCTTCTTACTAGTCCAGGAATAGTCAACTCAGGTGACTACCACCCTTGCTTCACAGGCCCTTACCATCAAGGAGCTCAAAGAACCTTTCCACCTAAAGATGCCAAGAGGTGCTGGAGGGGTTGGGGGGGGGGGTGAGGCCAGGTTTCCCACCAGACAGCTGTCTATGCTGTTTCTGCTTCTGACACTTAGCTCTCCAGAAGGTGTCAGGCGTTTTGTGTCGCCCTCCAATCAGATGATAAACTTGTGATGAGCCAGCACCTTCTTACCTTGCCTAGAGCATGCTGGGCAAAGGCTGTCCAAAAATACTTAGCTCTTGAGTACAAAGCAGAAAGAACTGCCCTGGGAATCCTGAGAGCTAACACTGTAGAGAGAGCTTGGTGAGGGGGGTGTGCAACAAGACTAGTTTTTATTCTTATCAAGAAAATGGTAAACATATTTATATACAAAAGAAGACAGAATAAGGTACCATCCATGTCAAGTAACTCAAATCATTATTGCTTTAACCCTACTCCAACCTCTCTCCACTGTATTGTTTTGAAGCAAATATCACATGTGCTTTCATTCTAATCCATAAATACTCCATTATGTAGCCCCCAAATTCTTTTAAAAAAAATCTATCTCATGACATGTTAGTTTATGGTTTGATTTGGGATCCACATAGGGCAACAAGATCTCACAGAATTTTTCATTAATATTTTTTCTCACCTCCCTTCCTTTCCTCTCTTGAAATTTATGTGTAAATTTCTTCTCTCCTAGCAGGTAGATAAAATGGTTATTGTATTCAGAGGCATGATCAGATTCAGGGTTAGTTTTATTGGCTTGATCATAGCCAGCATCTCCTTCTGGAAACACATAGTGTTTGCTTATACCTCATTTCTCTTGTGCCTCGATGTTCAATTTCTAGATGCAGTAATTGACTGTTGTTAGGTCACAGACTCACAGGATTGTGTGCAACCAAAGGAGACCCTGCTGTCCTCACCACTGAGATGTTTGAGTCTGTTCTTACAGCCACTGTGCCAATTCACCTAGAGAATCTTCCTCTCTCTCACTGACCTGCCAACTTACCAAGCATGATGTCTTTCTTCAGGGGCTGGTCTATCTGGTAAGATGTACAAAGTACATAAGACAGAGTCTCACTACCCTCAATTCTAAAGAACATTCTGGATGTACTTCTTCCAAAGAAGATTTGGATTTTTTCCTTCTGGCAATTCATGATAATTTCTATGTTCTTCAACACATAATTCAAATGCAGCCGTTGCTCTGAGGTCTTCTGTATCCATCGCTCAGCTCCCACACACCGTATGGGACACTTTAAAGTATCAGGGGTACCTAGGCGTACCTTAGTTCTCCAAGTGACACCTTTCCTCTTGAACACTTTCAAGAGGCTTTTATTTTTGCAGCTGTTTGATTTCCCGATTAAAGCTTTAAAATATTTGAATCTACCTTGGGGCTGGTGTGGAGGCAGATTCTCCTCACCTGGTTCTAATTTATTGCAATGAACATCCTGATTAAAGTTAGGCTGCCTGTTCTTTAACCAGACAACAGTGGCAGCCCAGCCAGACTCCATGCTATCGAGGGGATTCTGACTGATAGTGGCCCTGGTGGCACAGTGGTTCCACATTGGGCTCCGCCCCAAGAGGCCAGCAGTTCAAAATCGCCAGCCAGCTTTGAGGGCGGAAGACAAGGCTTTCTGCTCCCATAAAGAGTGAGAGTCTCCGGAACCCCCAGCGGCAGATCCAGTCTGTCTTACTGAGTGGCTCGGAGTTAGAGTTCTTTCACCAGCCAGTGGGAGATCCTTCGACTTGCTTCTAAGTTTGATCAGCATTGGCTCTAGTAATATTTGGCGCTTCCTTTCTCTCGGTGTGATAAGATGTTCTCAATTTTTGTTTATTTATTTCATGCTGAGGTGTTTTGTTTGTTCTGTTACTGTTTTAGTATGTGAAGCTCTGTTCCCATGATTTGGAATAAAGAATTTTGATTATAATTCCGGATGATAAATTCCTAACTTATCATCTCAAGGAGGAGAAATATAAGTAAATTGACAATTAGCACTGCATGCCATCCTTGCTAGCCTAGACAGCATAGGATGCAGTGGACTCTTTCTGTTGTTGCTTTTTTGTTTTTTATGTCAGTCTTTCCTCCGTTTATTTATTTTTGTAATCATTTTATTGGAGGCTCACATAACTCATCACAATCCATGCATACATCCATGTGTCAAGCACATTTGTACATCTGTTGCCATCATCATTCTCAAAGCATTTTCTTTCTACTTGAGCCCTTGGTATCAGATTCTCATTTTTTCGCTCCCTCCCTTTCCCACCCTCCTTCTCTCATGAACCCTTGATTAGTTATAAATTATTTTTTTTGTCTTACACTGACTGATGTTTCACTTTTCTGTTGTGTTAGCCCCCTGGGAGGGGGTTATATTAGATCATTGTGATTGTTTTCCATTTTTATTTTATAAATTTCCTATTGCAGACAAGAACCAGTCATTTCTCCGAAAAGCCCTTAGTTCCTTGGGTATGTTAAAATGACAGTCTCGACGCTAATGGGTTATTTCGAGCTAAAGGACAGATCACTGATTTTAGACAGAGCCAGAGATAAGAAGGGGGTTTATAAAGTTCATGGGAAAATGCTATTATCTTTTAATTCCCTGTTTCCAAGAACTTACTGAAGCCCCCGCAGAGGTATGTTTATTAAGATAAAATGCACAGTTTCTGTCTGGTTTCCAATTCAACCCAGAGGGCAGAGTGCACAACTTAACCTCTTTTACATTTCTATGTTCTTTTTTCCCCACACACCAAGAATCTTAATTCTTAAGAATCCCAGAAATGGCAGCATTAAAACCCCTTTCCCTGGGTCTCTCCACATGTACACACCAGCCTCAGAGTCACACCCTCTCAGCTACTCTGAGGACCGTGTGTTATTTCACTAATAAAATCCACGCAGAGCTGGCCCCCTGAAGCAGACACTCAGCAGGTCCCAGATGTCCAGTCTCCCCCAGCTGCCGCCCCACCCCATCATCACCTGGGACATCGGCCACTCTCTCCTGCCCCTCCTGCTCCCTCTCCGCTGTTGGTTCAGTGTCTCAGCAAGGTACCACAGAACCCCTGACAGTGATGAGCTCAGTCAGAGAGACCTGCCTTGGCCAAGATCACATCCATTGCACTCTTGAAGCTACAGAGTGATACGTGCAGTGTAAACTCAAGTAAGGGGCTTCCCACAGTTCATGAACCAATGGACTTCAATGATAGCGAGACCGTTCCACAAACATTTGGAGTCGTGTGTGTGTGTGTGTGTGTTTAAAGCAAACAATATCACATATTGTTGGTAAATATTTATCAATCATATGAAAAACAATGCCTGTGCATGAGAAACACCAAATTCAGTATTCGGCCAAGAGGAGGCTGAGAGGGGGAAAGAGGGGTCTGGACAGTCGGTGTTGCAGGACCAAACAGGCTCCTCAATCGAGTAGATTGGTATTTTTTCCCTGAACAAATAGGAAACAAGAATGGATAATGTGATTATTTAATAATGTCATCTTCCCTTTTCATTGTATTTGACATATTCGCTATGGCAAAACACAGTCAAGGGCTATTCTGACCTCACATATCTGATCATCTGGAGAGATTTTCCTCTTTGTGAGGGGCAAAGGGCAGAAAAGACTTGTCTGAATTGAATTTCGTAAGTGATATCAACACAAGGTTGGCCGGTACTCTTTTTCATGGTTTTTTTATTTCCTTTTTACCTGAAATATCTGCTTCAGGGAGAAAAGGGCCCTTCTTAAATCTCGCCCACTGGAGTTGTACAGCTTTTCTGAAATAAAACATACAATATATAGAATTAGTTCAATGGAATCAATGAGTGGGTAAAAACATAGAGAAGTTCCTGTGAGCGGTTGCAAATGGTTCACTGTGGAGGTGACTAAGGGTCCCCGTTGGGTTTACCACTGACCCCACCAGCAGCAGCATCAGGAATGCTGCCCACGCCGCCCCAGGAGTCCCAGGCAGGCGAGCACAAGCTGCTGAGTGGATCACAGAGACTGACGGATCCCCCTTCTCAGTTTCCCTCTCTTACTCTCCACATTTCCACTACCAGATGCTTGCAGATGATTGCCCCATGATGATCAATTAAACCCAGAATATTAACGCAGGCCAAATACAGTTCACGGAGGCCTGGTGGTGTCGGGGGCTGCACAATGAGCTGTTCGCCACAGGCCAGAGGTTCGAACCTTCAGTTATTCTGAAGGAGAAGGAAGAGGCTATCCACCCCCTGTTCATAATCAAAGTTCATCGAAGAAGCAGACAAAAAAAACAAACAAACAATGGCTTCGTTGCGTAAATCTGCTCCACACGCCCTCTAAGTGTTGAAAAGCAAGGATGTTACCTTGAAAGGCTTAAGGTACACCTAACCCAGGCCATAGTATGTTCGATGGCGCCATATGCAAGTGAAAGTTGAAGACGACCAAAGGGAAATCAATGCATTTCAGCTATGGTGTTGGCCAAGAATGTTGAAAACACCTCAGACTGCCAAAAGAGCAAGCGTGTGTCTTGGAAGAAGGACAACCAGAAGTATTATAAGGAAGGATGAGGAAACTTCATCTCACCTACTTTGGCCATGATATCAGGAGAGACCCATCTCTGGAGAAGGGCATCGCGTTGGGTAAAGTTGAAGGGCAGTGGGGGAACAAAAGGAAAGACCTTCAACAGGATGGGCTGATACAGCGGTTGCAACAATGAGCTCAAACATGAGAAAAATCGTGAGGATGGCACCGGACAGGGCAGTGTTTGGTTGTGTTGTCTGTAAGGTCACTAGAGTCAGAATCCACTTGATGGCGCCGGGGGCAGTCACTAATCCGGTGTCAATTTCAGGACAGAGAGTGTAGGGATTGAGTCTATGCTGTCAATCTGAAGATGACCAATGACCTCTGTGTGGGCGTGGCTTTCTCCTGAGAATTCTGGAAACTCTGGCTGTATTTCCTCCTTGGAGGTGAGAGACTCACGACCCGGTCCCTTGGAGACCTCGAATGACAAAACACAAGGCTGACTCCCTGTGAGACATCCTGGAGGAGGAGCCCCGTGGGCTTACCCTGATGGAACCAGACCTCTGAAGACGAAAAAGTCACGCAGAGACACCTGCCAGGGCTGAGATGCTTGAGAAGCCACAGAGAGCCCCCTGCCAGTGCTGAGATGCTTACAAAACCACTGGATACACAAGACTGCACCACTGGCCTGTGATTATCCTGGCATCATTACATGTGCCTCGTGAATCTGAAGAAGACTTTAGGAGACTAGTATCAGACATATGGGCTTGGACTGGACTGGGTTGGGATGCTTTCTCAATGTTCCATTCCTCTTGTATATAAACCTCCTCCTTATATACATATGCATGGCTATGAATTTATTCCTCTAGTCTACCCAGACTGACAGAGTGGCTAAGCACCACATCTACTCCTGTCTCAGAAGGGCAGCTGTATGCATTGGAAGGGACTCATTAGCAATTAGTTAGCAGTTTTTTGGTTTCAAGTAAAGTTTATCCTTCCACCTCAAGTAGGGCTCCTGCCTTGTGTGCTAAGTCCTGGAACTGCTGGGATATGCAGAGGGCTGCTAACTGAGAGCTCAAGGGTTCAAACCTACCGGCCAGCGTGTGCCACAGGAGAAAGATGAGACGGGGTCTATATGTGTAAAGAAAGCCTAAGGAGAAGGTCTACCCTGCCCTCAAGGGTCACTGTCAGTCAGAATCCACTCAAGGGGGGAGGGTTTGGGTTTTCCTTATCAATCCTCATATTCCAGGACAAGGAACGTGGTTTTACTGGATCATCAGGCTTTCTGTACCTGGGTTCAGAAACCTGGGGGTGCCTCCATTTTGCTGGGGTTCTGAGGGTTGTCTCCGCACACCTATGGTCCCACAGCATGAGAGACCCAAGGGTGGCACCGTGACTCAAAGGACAAACGGGCTCCCTCAGCAGTGAGCCTCGAGGTACGGTGATCCTTGATTCTGTCATGTTCCAGGACAGTTCCTGGGCTAAGCACAGGTGCCGAGTCCTGCTATGGTCATCTCTGGCTGGGACTCAGGCCACCTTTGCTAACACCACCGCTCACCCCGGCACTTTCACGACACATAGGTGTTACAACAGTGACGACAATCATTTGTGGCCACCTTTGTGAACAAGATTCCAGCTCTGCACAGACCCTGCCCTCCAGAGGTCCCCAAAGAGACGCAAGGCCAGGGAGCATTTAGCAATCCCTGGTTAGCCAGTGGGATGGCACTGTCAGGTGCAGGCTGGACACGTGGGGAAGGGAGGATTCTGGTTCTCCTAAGACAGGCAGGTGCCTGGGAGTGTGTATGCCGCTACCTTCCCAGAACCAATTTGGGGCTCCAATGCAGAGAGCCCAGGTGCCAAGGGTTTGATTCCGGGTGTCGGGGTGTCAGTTCTCTCCAATATATGAGGGAGCTTTAAACATTTGTGGAAGAATCCCATTATCTTTTTATTCCATTTTCCCGTAAACTTCTTGAAGGCCCTGGTAAGTCACTCAATCCATACTTACTGAGGACTGCCAGGCACTACCTTAGGCACTTGGAGTACAACAATGAACCACAGAATTAGTGCAAGCCCCAACAGAGCCATCACACTGCTGGGTGACCTCGGACAACATACTTTGCCTCATTAAGCAAAACAGCAACAGGCACGGAACATGAGAACAGAGAATGAGAAGGCAGCGATGGTATTCCATTGATTTTTGACATGATGGACTGGAATTCAAAATTCTAGCTATCTAAAAAAAAATTGAAAGTGGAATGAAAGCCCTCCATGCAGCTGGCCAAGGTGGGCTGCAATGCCAGCTGACGGTGGGCTGCATGGCCTTAAGCAGAAGGGCAGTGACCATAGGGATTTAAAAAAATGTTGCTGCTGTCACATGTGGAGACAAACCCGTGTCCCAAGGTGAGCACTTCTTCCAGTTCCCACCACTATTCCCTCGGGGCTTTCAAATCCTGGAGAAGCAGACTTAATTCTTTGCCAGTATTATTTCTAGCACTTAACAACAACAACAACTAAAAAGTAAAAGTAACAAGAATAAAGCTCTCAGATGAAAGTTTGGGGTTGTGTACACTCTAGAAATGAGGACCAGATGCTTCTTACCCATGGTTTTCCTACTGATGCTCAAAAGAATCCATTTTTAAAACCAAGGCAGCATTTAAAGAGGGAACTGTTTTAGGGGAAAATGGTTACTGTGAGGTGGGGAGCCTCCTTACAGTAAACAATCTGGCCCACGACCCTACTTCCTGAGCAGCAGACCGAAAGTGGGGCCCGGGAAGCCCACACTGGCTCAGTCCCAGAGGGCCTGGTGAAAATCTATCATGGCCACATTGGAAAATGGAGCCTCTGGGAAACTTCCTCTGCTATAATTTCAAAATAGTATTGATTGTTCTTTTAGGGTTGGACAGCACATTTTCTTTGTTTTTTAAAATGTGTTTTAAAAAAGAAGTTTTACAGAGCCCATCAGTTCTGCACTCAGCTGTGCCTACACAGCTCAACAATCTCTACACATCTCAACAATGTCCACACATCTCAACAATCTCTACACATCTCAACAATCTCTACACATCTCAACAATGTCCACACATCTCAACAATGCTGACAGATCTCAAAAATTCCTACACATCTCAAAAATTTCTACACATCATCTTGCATCTTATGGGTTGCGGTCCCCATATTGAAACATCATTTATTTGGCACAACATCGATTCTCTCAAATGCATTACGATGTACTTGACGGTCCAGAATACGGGTTTATCTTGGTGAATGCCTCATGTACGTTTAAAAAGAGTGTGCATCCTGCTGTTGGGGGGTAAACCATTCTAAAAGCATTCATCAGATCAGAATGGATGATAGTGAGGATTTTAGTATATTAAACTTTTCAGAGTGGGATGTCTACTTGTTCTATGGACTACTAACAGTGATTGCCGGAGCCTCCAGCTCCAAGAGTGGGTCTATTAGTTCCCCAGAGTCTTCTAGCTGGTTTTGCTTTAGCCACTTTGAAGTTCTGTTGCTGGCAGCATATGCCTTTGACATTGCCTGGCTTTGTGGAAGGCAATCTGTCATCATCCTGTAAGGGCTCTCTGCCAGAGGCAAAAGAGTATGGGTCAGAACTGACTTGATGGTAACGAACACTGACTAGGACCAGAGGTCACACAGTTGTCTGCAAAGGGATTCCACACTTGCAGCAACTCACCTCAGCTAAAGACGCCTTTGGTAATAGGAACTTTGCCACTTTGGGTTAGTGTGTGCCTGGTGTACCTTTTTCCAACCCTTTATTATTTTCAAATAACTGGATATGCTTTTTATGGTTAATGCGATGTGCTGTGAGTCAGAATGGACTTGATGGCAGTGGGTATCACTGTGCAAAGCATGTAAATGTAGCCAATCGGACAACACTGTCTCCTGATTGATGTGGGGTCGCTCTCCTTTTAAGCTCAAAGACCTTGCTCCGCGGTGGCATCAGAACAGAGAGAAGACCAGAGGGAGGCTCTGCAGTTGCTTCTCACCCTTTGAGAGCAAAAGCCTAGACCAACTTTGGTGGTGCCAAGAAGTTCTCTCCTTCCTCCTTCTGGAAAATGTCTTCTAGTTAAAACAAATGAGAATTTCCACTTGAGGGTTTCCATTTCTATTGTCCTTTATCACCTATTCCAATCAGAGTTGCTAATAAAACACCGATTTTTCTAGATAATAAGTCTTTCACTCCTAGAAGACAATTCATAGCCTGCAGAGTGAGATTCACAAACGTTAAAGGTTTTTGCTTAATACTAACGCTCAAAATATCAGGGCATACACTAAGGGCATTATATATTTTAGCTGTAACGGTTTTCAACATGCTTTGATTCTTGACAATTTGAGTTTTAATTAAGCACTATAATTTCATGGTATCACATATATCATAAAGCACCTGGCACAATCAATAGCAGAAATCCCATCATCTGCTAGATGAAAAGTCGTACCTTCCTTTACTCTTCCTAGAAACTAAGTACCAAATATACTAAAGTACAAGCTAACCCTAATATCAGCTCAGGCACCTAATTTTACCACAAAACTTCACTAAAAATGTGCTGAGAAACTCAGCTTATACTCGAATACATATGGTAAGTAAGGCTTCATTTTCATGGGCAAAGATGGCCTTTTCTTCCAAATACCACAAATCTCTGCTTTTCGTGGGCAATCAACATTCTAACAAATGTCATCCCATGTGTTTGATATAAAAAAATACTCAAATATTTACTCACTTACTTTCACATGACAGTTCTGCGCCATAGGGTTTCTGGGCTGTAAAATCTTTACAAAATCCCACCAGCTCATCTTTCTCCTCTGGAGTGGCTGGTGGGTTCAAACCACTGACCTTCCAGTGAGCTACCCCAGACTGATGCCACAGAACCAGACCAAAGCTGCTCAGCAAATCCTAAAGCACTAAGTCTTGCAAAAACCAACTCAAAAGGATATTTGCTCCCTCACAAAAGCCAACACCATCATGCAAAATGAAATCATAATGATTAAAACTCAAGTTGTCTTCTATTTTTAATAAGAGTGGTACCAAAACATCTCCATCCCCAATCTGACTGATTCTGATGTTTCGTAACCCACGTTTTATAAGATACAGCACAGTTGGCCTAGGGAGGATGCAGGACACTTATCCAGAACATAGGCCAAAAACAAAAGCGAAACTTACTGCTATCGAGTTGATTCCTACTCACAGAGACCCTGCAGGGCAGCGCAGAGCTGCTCCTGGGGGCTTCGGAGACTAACTCTTCATAGGACTAGAAGGCCCCACCTTTCTCCCTCTGACCGGCTGGGGGGTTCGAACTGCTGACCCTGCAGTTAGCAGCTCAATGGCTCACCATCCCACCTGGGTTCAAGGGAAAATTCCATTATCTTTTCCCCCTTCCATTTCTTACATTACCATTTATTTACACTTTTTACCATGGAACCACTAACAGAGAGCACCCTCGTTTAGTTTCCTCTACCTCTGATCAGAAAGTAATGAAAACAAAAATGAGCCCATCCTCGGTTGAGATCATGCCGAGATGCTCCGTGAGCAACCCTTTCATGACCCTACACAAAGAGAACTGGTGCTATCGCACCATCTGACAGCCCGGAAACACCACCATGGTAGAACCCGATGGAGCCTCTTTCCAAAAGCAGCTTGAGTATTCCATGGTTTGTTTTTTCATTTCAAAGTATTAATACTACTCTGAATTACTTTCATTTAGGCCTAAGAATAGATGCCCACAATTCTGAGAACAACTCCAAGAATATACAGTTCATCTTAGACTTACTTTTCCCCTTAGTTCAAGTAATGGACTTAAAGTGCAGTGTGCACTAGTGTACCTTCCTGTTGTAGTTTTCCTTGTATAGGTCTTTTGTTTTTTTGGTTAGGTATATCCCTA
>PVJH01018300.1:0-45553 GCA_004026705.1 Nesogale talazaci | reverse complement strand
TAGGCATAAACCCTCAGTAAACTCCCTCTATCCACAATTGAGAGATGGGAAGAAAGTGGTTACTAAATACATTGCACTGGAGAGTTGTCAGTTAAAATTTTGACAGCTGATCCCCACTCTGATACATGCTGGACCTATCTGGTTTTCAACATTTTCTGCATTTTTCATATATTTTGTTTCTGTTTGATCATTTGAGGGTGTATCTCAGAAGTTTATATCATTGGGAGTCACTCTTGTGAGGTTGTGTTATATTTTCCCCTGATTTCAAAGGGGGCAGAGTGTGTGTAAAAGGGAGATTAAGTCAAGGAGTCCAGGAAGAAAAAGAATGTTGTGGAACTGATTGTGGTACCATTGTACACTTCTGCTTGGCATGATCGAATTATGGAATTGTATGACATATGTTTTTAACCCCCCATTAAATAAGATAAATAGCAGAAAATATTTAAGGACTATAGAAAATATAAAGTGGACCAAAGGGGAGAGCAAATGTAAAGTAGCTAAAATCTAACCTAATTATATCTGTATTGAGTGAATCTGATGCACAAGTGCGCTTTAAAGTTCTGAAAAGCAAGGATGGTACTCTGAGCGCTAAAGCGCATATGAGCTAAGTTTTGAATGATCTCATATGCAAATATTAAAACTGTGAGTTGAATAAGAAAGACCAACAGAGAAGAAAGTAATTTGAATTATTTTGATAGTGGAGAATATTGAAAGTACTATGGACTGCCAAAAGGACAAACAAATCTTTCCTGGAAGAAGTTCAGCCCCTTAGAAGCAAGAATTATGAAACTTTATGTCACATATTGTGGGCATGTCAGGAGAAGCACATCATAATTGGTAAGAAAAGAGGAAATAAAAAAGAGAAAAGTCCTTGTATGGATCGATTGACACAGTGGCAGCCACAATGGAATTAAATATAGAAACAATTGTGAGGGTAGTATAGGACAGAATCTTGTTTTCTTTTTGTTCATTAAATACTTTTATTGGGGGCTCATGCATCGTATCACAATTCATACATTGATCTATTGTATCATGCTCATTTGGACTTCTGCTACCATCACCATTTCAAAGTCTTTTCTTTCTATTTCAGTCCTTGATATCAACTCCTCGTTTCCCCCCTTCTTCCTTCTCCCATCCACTCTCATGACCTCTTGATAAATCATAGATTATTACTTTCATATGATCCATCATCCTCAGTCACTTTCATCCAATTTTCTGTCGTGCACCTCCTTGGGAGGGGGTTACATGTTGATCCTTGTGATTGATCCCCACTTTCTCCACCCAGTTTCCCCTGTCCCTCCTGCTTTTTTTCACTTTCTCTGTTGACCGTCAGGGGTGTCTCTATCCTGGATTCCCTGTGTGGAAGGCTTTTATGTGCAGTAGGGTGCATGTTCTGGTATAATGCAATTTTTAAGGTAGAGTTAAAGTTATTATAGTGGGGAGAAGAAAGCATTAAAGAACTAGAGGAAAATTAAGTGTTTCATCAGTGCTATACTGTACCCTGACAGCCTAATTATTTCCTTGTCACCCTTCTGTGAGGGGTGCCTAATTTTCTACAGATGGGCAATGAGTTTCCAGCCCATGTCCCCCCAACTCCCATCCACAATAGATATGTTTTTTTCTGGCTCTAAGATGCCTGATACTTGGTTCCATGGATACCTCATGATCACACAGAATAGTGTGCTTCTTCCATGTGAGCTTTGTTCCTTCTGAGCTAGGAGGCTTGTTTATCTTCAAGCCTTTAAGATCCCAAATACTGAATCTTTCGATAGCCAGTTGCCATCAGCTTTCTTTACCACATTTGTTTATGTACCCATTTTTTTCTTCAGTGATCATGTCGGGAAGATGAGCATCAAAACCAACAAAACGGCAAACAAAATAATAATAATAATAATAATAATAATAATAATAATAATAATAATAATGACAGCCATTGACAAGAATCAAAGCACATATAAATAGTTCAAGGTCAGTCTGTGGTCTCCATGAGCATTTTCCAGTTGAGTCTGATGGGGTGCCACACTCTGTCCCCAAAGTCTATTTTTGGTATTCCCTGGGAATTTCATCACTTTGCTCCCTTTGTTGCTCTGTTGCATGCCCTTAGTGTCCCCCCCACCCTCGAGTAAGATGGGGTCAGATTGGGTACAATACCAGCACTGTGTCTCCAATACTGTCCCGCTTAGTGCTATGGTTCATGTTGTGTGTCATGGTGGGGCTGGCTTTTGGTTCCTCTCTGTGCATTCTCGGCTCTGAGCAGGAATATCATCCTCTGACCTTGGTGGGAGAACATGTGTTCCCCTCCATCTCCATTCCTCTTCACGTCTCCCGTGTGCTTTAATAAGATATACCCCTCTCCCAAAGCTGTAACTTCAGCGCTGTCTTCTGAAGTGTGTTCTGGGTTGGTTTGGGATGGGGGTGGGAGGGAGTTGTCCACATAGTTAGGATTGGGGCAGGCCCTGCAAGCCTTCCCATTGGTTTCTTGGTCCATGTCAGTATGTTGTATTCACATCTTGGCTCATAGGATTGAAGCCTTTTCTCTCCCTTTCCTGTGGAGATATAAACAATACCATCCCCTGGTGTGGGTTAGTGTCTTAATTTCCCCCATCCCATGTCCCTTTTTCCCCTTCAATTTCCCCTTTTATCTAGTTGTCTGTCATATGCATCCCTGAATTTGGTCTTGCCCCTGCAGTATTGGATCTCATCCCAGGGATGTAGGTATACAGTAGCTTTCCTCCTATGTCATGTAATTGTGTTTGCTTGGTTTGTTTTTTAAGCTAACCTCAGTAGACTCATATTGCTTTGTCCTTTTGTGCTTGGCTTGCTTCACTTAGCAGGATTTCTTCCATCTCTTTCCATACTGAAATGTGCTTCATGCATTCATCGCTGATTTTTAGGGATACATAGTACTCCATTGTATGTATGCACCACAGTTTTTGATCCTTTTGTCTGCTGATGGGAATTTGTTTTTTCCAACTCTCTGTAATTGTGAACTGTGCTGTAACGAACACTGGAACATAGATCTCTGGCCATGGCTTGTTGCTTACCTCTTGTGGGTAGATGTCCAGTAGGGGGATTGCTGGTTCATATGGTAGCTCAATCGCCACCTATTTTAGATGTCATCAAATTGATTTTCATAATGGCTGCACACACCGACAGGTTCACCAACAGTAGATGAGAGTTCCTATCTCACCACAGGCCCTCCAAAGCTTGTTATTTTCTGATTATTTGAATTGGGCTATCCTTGAGGGTCTTAGGTGGTAGCTCATAGTTGTTTTAATTTGCATTTCTCTGTGGCTAATGCGCAGGAATATTTTCTCATATATTTATGGCCATTCAGATTTCTGCCATTGTGAAACTTCAGAAAATACCCATGAGATAAAGTCATCCAATTGTGCAGTTTAGGTCTGTACCCTTTTTGCTAAGTTTCTTCTCCTGTGATCTGTCTTTTTTCCAAGAGTGGTGTATTAAAGCTACCTACTATAACAGTTGAGCCTTATGATTTTGTTTTTTATCTTTTGAAGTGTTTGATTAAAAAATTTCATGGGTCTCTCTTTGAGTGTGCATATATTTACTGGTTCTTGGTCTGCCAATCCATGGAGCATTATATAGTGCCCCTCCTTGCTTCTTATGGCTTATACTTTAGATAAATTTTATCTGAGATTAAGATTTCTACCCCTGCTCTTTTTGAATTGTGTGTGCTTGGCATATTTTTCCTCCATCCTTTAATTCTCAGCCTGTTTTTGTCCATATGCTTGATATATGTCTCCTGTAGGCAGCAGACCAATGAGTTATATTTTCTAAGTCAGTCACTAGCCTCTGCCTTTTAATACTTAAGTTCAGTTCATTGATAGTTAATGTTATTACATCCTTCTGTGGACTCTTTGATGTCATCTTGTACCTTTTGTGTTGGGTGTTTTCTTACTTACCTACCTTATCAGTGTGTGGTGTGTGTGTGTGTGTTTATTGCCTTCTTCCTACCAATGAGATAATGCTACCTCTTTCCTGCACTCTGGGTAGAATTTTTCTTTGTGACAATTGTCTCTTATTTGTGTGCAGTGAGAGCCTATACTGGGACAGGAAGGATCTTTTATAGCGTGGTTTTGCTTTTATGTGTTCATTGAGTTTTTCCTTGTCTGGGAAGGCTCTTATTTCTCTATCTATCTTAGTAGATAATTTGGCTGGATATGTTAGTCTTGCTTTGTATTATTTTCCTTCAATTTTTGGAATATGCTACTCTACTCCCTCCATTTCTTCATTGTGTCTGCTGATATGTCTGATCATATTCTTATTTGGGTACCTTTATAAGTGAATATTTACTTTTCCTTAGGTGCTCTTATTGTTTTCTCCTTTACCTCATAGTTGGATAATCTAACTTTCATACATCTTAGTGCCTTCTGTGGGATTTAGTCTGGCTGATGTTCTTTTGGTCACCTGAATGATTGCCTGATTTTCATTTATTATACTGTAGAAGCTTTCCGCTAAGATTTTCCTTGCTATATTTGTTGACTTCTTTGCTGTGTCTTGTTCCAGTAATCCAATTATTCTAATATTGGTCCTCTTCATAGCATCAGACATGGATCTCAGGTTTTCTTCAGTTTCTCTTTCATTGTTTTTCCTATTTGCTGAAGCCTGCCTGGTTATCTCTAGGTCACTGGTGCTCAGTGAGTGTTGATTTTCTGAAGTTGATCTTCTTGAAGACTGTTGGCAAAGTCTGCAATTTACTATTGGATTTGGTTATTTCATACCTTAGGTCAGTGGTTCTCAAACTGTGGGTCATGACCCCTTTGGGTGTAAAATGACCCTTAAACAGAGGTTGTCTGATTCATGACAGTACCAAAATTACTTTCATGAAGTAACAATGAAAATAGTTTTATAGTTGAGAGATCATGACAACATAAGAAACTGCATTAAAGGATCACAGCATTTGGATGGTTGAGAACCATTGCCTTAGATCCTGCATTTCCCTTTGGTCTGTGGCCTTTATCCCTATCATGTCATCCTTTTACCATATTGCTTCTTTCATGTCCTGTATAACTCCAAGCAGCATTCTGAAGATTTATTTCTGTGGCAGGCCAGTGTCTGCTTCGTTTATTTATATTATTAGGTTCACTACTTCTTCTAGCATTGTCTTCTGTTTCTCCTGAATTTTCCTGGAGATGGATGGGGCTGGTTTCCCTTTACATGCTGCTTTAGTGGATCCCATTGTCATCATCCAGAGAGTCAAAGTGCACTGGGCTCTCTTTGAGGGACTCATACGAATGTTTCTTTGAACAATCTGCAGATAGTTGCGCTGGGGTTAGGGGGGCACCTCAGGTTCCCACTATATCTTTCTGTGCTTTCACTCTTACCTTAGTCTAGCAGTATTCTGTTTTTTGGAATGTGAGTAGGATAGTCTTCTCACAGGATGCTAGTCAGTTAGTTGTGGGTATGTGAGGATAGGCCGGGGTCCTCTAACTTTTTATACAGATGGCCAGTACACTGTCCTTCAGACCGTTGGAGGGCTGGACTATAGTTAAAAAAAAAAAAAGCATTAACAAATTCACTGAAGCCTGGGATGAGTCAGCTGCTAGCAGGACAATGGCAAAAATACATGGCGGGCCAGATAAATGTCCTCAGTGGGCCATGTGTGGCCTGCAGGCCACAGTTTGAGGACCCTTGCATAGTGTTTCACTAGCTGATCTCCCAGGAAACTGTGGTGCTGTGTCCCATGGGCTTGGAGCACTTGGGATGTCACAAACCATATGATCTCTGTAACCAAAAGTGGGTGGGTGCACCCTCTTGGTGTAGAGCACCATGGATGGCAGGTGGAATTACCCAAGTCCGAGAGATCATCATTTCCCGCAGCAGCGTGAAACACCACAGCCTTCAGGCAGGAGTTGCCTCCAATCACTTGGAGGGCCTTATGATGTAGGTGGGAGATCTCCAGCCATTTTGGGTGCTACAGAGGGAGGGTGTGTAAATTCAAGAAGTATGAGCAGGAACTCCCACAAATGGGCACTCAGTGTTCCCTGAGGCTCAGGGAAGTGGACTGGATGACAGTGACACTTTGTGAAAGGAAAGAGAGGGCCAAGAGATGAAAACAAAGGAAAGAGCAAAAAAAGAAAAAAGAAAAAGAAAACACCCAAAACTACCATGCTCCCAAATCTAAGACAAAACAAAAAAGTCTCAAAGAAACAAAAAAAGAAAAACTGCGCGAGCTGAGCTATGGTGAAAAAGAGAGAGGAGATAGAACAAGAGATAAAAAGAAGAGGGAAATAAGCAGAAAAAGAAAAAAATAAAGAGATTGCTGAGATCCATTCCCTGTCATGTTCAGCACTGTATTGTGTTATTGTAGCACTGCCACAAGCAGACTGGAATTCTCTCCACTGAGTGGGAGTTGTCCAAGGCAGAGAGTAGTGGGACAGAATCCAGCAGTGTCATGTGGAAGAAAAGAGAGGGTGATTAGAGAAAAAGAAAAGAAAGAAAAAAGAAAAGAGGGAGAAAGAAAGGACCTCACTGTGCTCACTGAGACTGACTGGTGGGAAAGAGAGACAAAAGAAAATAATAAACAGTAAAGAGATAGCTGATCCGTGATCACCTCAATGTGGACTGGAGAGGTTTGAATTCTGGCCCAAAATGGCAGGTGGGTGTGCCTTTTTGATGCAGAGTTTCTTGGGTGCTGGTTGGAATTGCCCTAGTTGGCAAGATCATCATGAAGGCCAGGCAGAATTTTCCTCAGCAGCGTGGAGCACTGAAGGGGACAGTCATAACTGCCCTGTGTGGTATGCAGCACTCTCACAGAGGGCAGCCTGGAGCTTCGCCCACTTTGGGGTTGAGTTGTCCTACGTGGAGTGTGGTGACACAGAAGCCTGCAGTGTCATATGAAAGGAAAGAGAGAGGAAGATGATGATGATGATGATGATGATCATGATCATGATGAACCCTGCTGAGTCCAACTGCAATGGGAAAGAGAGAAGGGAGAGAGAATAAGGAGAGAAGAAAAAGAATACAAAGTGAGAAGATAGCTGAGTCCTGATTGCCTGATCATGTGGCTGTAGAAGTTCCAACTCTGCCTCAAGGTGGAAGGGTGGTATGCATGTTTGGTGTCGGGTCCCACAGAAGCTGATTCAAATTACCTGCCTAGACAAGATCACGGTGAAGGCCAGGCAGAGTTCCCCGTAGGCATGTGGAGCACTGGATTTCTTCAGGAGGGTTTGTTTAGTGTAAAGCCAGGTTGTTAGAACTAATTGTTCTTTGTGAGTAGGACAAAGATGAAATGTAATCTCAAAATCCATTCATATATTTATGGTTTATATGTGTCCTTAATTCACAGTAGATACATCATTATCATTGCATTTTGAAACACTATAAATTATCCCTATGGGGCATGTGATAATTCTCTTGATAGTATCATTAAGTAGCCAATGATATAGAATTTCAAGTACTGTGTAGAAAAGAAAAGTTCACAACTATAGGGGAGTATTTTGTTTGTTTGTTTGTTTGTTTTTTTTACAAAAGTTCATGGAATTTTGATTTGTACATATTAAAACTCAAGTGCTGGACAGTATGGAAACTACACTTGCTGCATTAAGACATAATAAAAAAGCAAAAAGAATATGAAAATAGCAAATAATTTAACATTAAGAGTTAAATGACAGATTTTCCATGAACAAAACCCATTCTCTAAAGATAATTTAGCATTTAGGGGTGGTATTTTTATTTTTGCTATAAAGATGAAAAGAAAGTATAGGAAAGAATAGTATCATAACTGTCAGGGAAGGCAAATAAAAGGTTTATTAAAAGAGGTATAGTCATTAACAATTTATAAGGAACAGGAAATAGATGAAAAAAAATACACACAAGATGGAAACTGAGAGTTTTCTAAGAACTTTGAGAATGAGAGATCAGGGAGGAATTGAGTATTTGAGGTCTGGCTAATTTAAAAACAGGACAATAATAAAATTGGAGAGAGAGAAGATTGTCTTTTACATATCCTTTTCTTTCTGTAAACATAGAAGCAAGACTTGTGATTATTATTATTATTGTAATTATCTATAATATTAATCCAGGATAGGCAACCTAGTGGAGACAGTGACTGGACTGACGATTCCTGGAGGTCAGGTGAGCAATGAGCCAATAATGATGGGTAAAAGAGAATTGTAAATGTTTTAAAATTGAAGACAAGGAGTTGTGGCTTTTCTTGATGCATTTGAACAATTCAGTGCTATCTGGGAGAATCAGTGAAATGTAAATGATGGGTAAACATAAGTGTGGGATAGGGTAGAGTGGGGAAAAACAATAAAAAAATAAATATATGCACACCATATGTAACAAGAAAGCAGAAAGACTTTGGTATTTTACTTAAAACCTGTCTCAACATAAGAATAGTTTGTTCTAATAAAATGGCACTGTGTGATACTAATCTTGTTGACATCATTGCTGAAGACAAAATGGATGGGTAAGCAAACATGCCGAAGAAAGCTGATGGTGCCTGACTATTATAAGGTATAACATCTGGAGTTTTAAAGGCTTACAATTAAACAAGCAACCATATAACAAGGACACTAAAGTCCATATGGAAAAAGCACACCAATTTTTGTGATCATGAGTTGTTATCAGGAAGATGTGTCAAAAGTTCAGAAACAAGCAACCAAATCAATGTGAAGGGCCATGATGTAGTGGAGAACCCAAACTCACCTGCAAGATAATTAGACAGTCCTTCTCAGAAGGGCCATGAATGATAAACTTAGAGCGTGGTATGCCACTAATGAACAACATAATTACCTGCTAGTTCTTTAGTATTTCCTTCCTTTACTATTAAGGCTGCTATTCATTTTATCTCATTAAGCATGTTATATTGTGTGAATGTATATTTATGATTGCTTAATACAAGAAAGTCAAGATAGATAATGCTACAAAAACAGTAGCAGGAAGAGAGAGGGGGAAAGGGAAGGAGGTATCATTGATGATTGCATAACTCCACTTGATAGGATTGAACAGAATTGCATGTGAATGGATATATTGGATTGTGTAAGAAATGCCAAAAAACTATTTTAATGGTTAACGTATAAATTCATAAAAGCATAGCTCTGGACAATTTCTCACCTTCGTGGTATTTTAAGAAATACAAGTCAAGTAAACAATTTGAATTATTTTGAATTTGTTCTGTTTTCAAATATTGTATTACTTTAACTGTAATTGTTGCTTGTTGATCAGAGCTTTATATACACTGGTAGGCATTACATTTCTAACTTCTCCATGGATTGGTGATATCTGTGTTACATTTCCATGTGGTACTTCTGTTTGCAGATTATTTTACCTGCAAGCTACTTGTTTTCCCTACATGTTCATTAATTTCTGATATGCTGACTTATGGATCTATATTTAATAAAAGTAGGCCTTAAATTCTTAGAGTTTCTCGCATTCAATGCTTCCTGAATTAACTGAGGAAATCTGATTTTTCCCTCTGAAAGTGTCAGGATCCTAATGAAGTCTAATTCATCTCCAACACCAACTAATCATATTAATATACATTCACCTGTGATTAAAAAAGCAAGTGGAAAATATCTCAATGTTTGTATAGTCTAAGAAAATATAGGAATTATTTGAGAAGCAATAAGGTAGAAATGATACAAAAATAAGTTAAAAATGCACAGCTTAAGTTATGTTATCAAACAACCAATGAGCCACAATCTGTTTTCTGAGGATAATACTGCTTCACTAATACCCCGCAGGGTACTCCCTACTTTTATTTTTTATTGTGGTAAAAACACATGCAACCTAAATTACATTACCTAAAAGATTATACAGGGTATGTTTTAGTACACTCACAACCTGGTGCAACCATCAGTACTAGTTTTAGAATAATTTTATTACAGCATCATATATTCTAAATATAAAAGAAAGTGTACATTTTATTTTAGGTGAGTCTTCGTGTATAGGAAATATTAAAATGCTCTGTAGACAGCAAGGCAAGTTTCAGAAGCACAGCAATGACTTTGTTCTGAGTAATACTAAGTTTCTATGACTCTGTCCAGAAAAACAAACTAATCTGACTCGGAAGAAGTCCAATCAGAAGGCTCCCTAGAGGCGAGCATGGTGAGACTTCACCTCATGAACACTCACATGTTGCCAGGAGAAACCAGTCTCTAGAAAGGACACCATCCCTGGTAAAGGATGAACCAGGGAAAGGCCCGCAACAAGATGAATTGGCACATGCCTGACACCATGGGCTCAGCACAGCAACAATGGGATGATGGCACAAGACCAGGCGAGGTTTTGTTCTGCTATATACATAGAGTCACTCTGGATCAGAACTGACTCGATGGCACCTATCAACAAAAGCAACATAACAGAGGTGGGAGAAACTCATTCCACAGGTCAACTCTGACTTGCAGCCTCTTTGTATAAATGAATATTGATTGGAGTACAGCTGCATGTATCATTTTCCATATTATCCATTGATGTTTCTGAGCTGTGAGGGCAGAGTTGAAGAGTAACTAAAGAGATGATAGGGGTGTTAAAGATTAAATTATTTGCTGTCTGGACCTGCATGCGAAAAAAGAGGTGGCTCCTTGGCTACACATTTGATAACTGCACATAACCCCCTGCATTAAAGCTGGTATCTGTTCATGTGATAGTGCACTCTCAAGGCGACTCTTTGCCCCTTCCTCTGCTCTGGGCTTCAGTTCCACTCACAGGACAGACTAGAATATCCCTGTCGACTTGCCAAGTATACAATTTTATAGAGAACCATACTGAAAACCATAAAGAAAACTTCTTTTTCCAGTGCAGTAGCAGGGCCGAAATGCTTGTCTTTCACTAGAATCAAGACATTTTAAGCACAGTTTCTTACTTATTCTTACTTACAATTTGATAGAACTTTCTTCCTTATATCAAACTGAAAGCTTTTCTAACAATATCTATGCACTGATTCTGGCCATGCCTCTGCAACCTCCCAGCCTAAGAGGTTTTCTTCCCTCAAAGACAGACTTTCAGCCATTGTATTTCGAAAGGGGGGAAATGAATTTCAGTGAGGTGTATCACTCATTCACCAAACACTATATATATATATATATATATATATATATATATATATATATATATACACACACACACACACACACACACACACATATATATACTTACATATTTATATATTGCTCTCTTTTTGTTATAATAATTCCCCAAAGAATGTTTAGAGCATGCCTGGATCATGCTATTTTCACACTTGATCCCTTTTCTCCCTGAGATACATCAAATGTCAGCAGTCCGACAATAACGCTCAGTTTCCTGTTCCTGCTCTGGGAAACATTCGCTCATTACCCACTGAACCACCGAGGCTGCTGCTCTGGGAAATATTAGTTGTATTCACTTTTCCTTTAAGGATATATAACATAATGTTCCGTATTCAATGATTCTCTTTTTGTGGTCCTTGTTAGCTTCCTGTAGCTTTTGTACTTGTCAATGCTCCTCTGAAAATGTAAACTGGAGAATTTCCATGTAAAATACATCAAAGCTTACTGCATTCTTGGTTCACAAGTAGACACTCTACTTTCAAGATGAGATTCTAAAATGTATTGACAAAGTATATGATAGTCATGCTGGCCTTATTGTAAACAAAAAAATATCTGATGTTCAAATGTGTTCTGTTTCTTCTCTCTTTGTCTGAAGAGAGAGTTAAATTTTTGCTACATAAATGTGAGGTAATGTAACACACAAAAGAAAGATATTAGTTTTGTGATCACAACTGGTCTTGAATATTGGATTTTCCAGTCTATCTAACACTGGACATATTGCCTGAACATTGTGATCATTTTACTCAATTATTAAGTAGGAACAATAGTAGCTACTGTATGACAAAAATATATTTTTGCAAAAAATGTATTTGATAACACATTTTAAATAGTTACTACAATAACTAAAATAAAGAGATAAATAAATGATAGCTATTGCTAATATTCCATTAATATGAATTTGGCTATATTAATAATTACTCATAAAGTATCTTGATTTTAAGACCCTTATTCTGAAATGTATTTTCTTCTTTATTTTTGCATATTTATTAAATAACCTGCTCATATTTACAAACATATGATTGATGCTAAGGGTACTGCCCTGGGACAATTTATAAAATAAGTTTTGCTCAAGACTCATTTTTCGTGTGTGAAGGTCGATTTCAGAGAACAATTTGTGGCTATGAAATTTTGTTTCCTGCTACGGAAAAATGCTGCAGAAACTGTTGTGATGCTGAACACAGTTTATAAGGACAGGACTATAGGAAATACTCAAGTGTAAACGTCGTTTTATTGTTTAAAAAAAGGTGAAAAGTAGATTTATGACAAACCTCATTCTGGACTTCCTACAACTTCCTGAACTGACGAAAATGTTGACTCATAGTGCATTTTGGAGTTCATTCCTCCAGGTCAGATTGTTAAACAAGCTGTTAAAGTATTTGAAAGTTGGAAATGATTGTGTAACAGTGTGCAACAAAAAAGGTCTGATTTGTGGCAGATGGGGAGTGGGTGGGTCGATGCTGGTTTTGCCACGGCTCATATAGCCATCTCAGTGCTCCAGCTTTTGACAAAAAAAAACTGCATGCCTCTCTTTTCCTATGCATTTTTCTCGCCTGTGTGAGTTCACTTCTTTGTTTCTGGGAGCGACATGAAAAGAGGCAAAGAATAAAATGAAAGGGGTGCCTTTAGGCTCCCAAACAAACATGAAAAATATTTCCAAGAATGGAATTGCAGATTTGAAAAATATATTAAGAGTAATGGAGAGCACTTTGAAGGTGATAAGGTTGTTTTGTAAAAGAAAAAATTAAATACATAGCTTTGAAAAATATACGGCCTTTTTTCTTAGTATCCCATTGCATTTATTTGTAACTATAAAGTTCCCCTCAGACTCAGAAAACACGTGCAATGAAGCGAAATGCAGGAATATCACAATCCAGTGAGTAGAAAATCTTTGGATCCAGGAGTGTTACAACCATCTCAGTACTGACAGTAGCTCCTCCATTTTCCAAGGCCGGGATTTATCAGCATGCTGCCATGTGTCTTGCCAGTAAGGTGTCTTCTAGGGAGTGAGCAAAAAATGGTGTCTCCTGCCTCCAAGAAGGAATTACTACATTTCCCAGAATTCTCAGGAGAAGACCATGCCCACACAAAGGTTCATTGGCTATCTCCAGATTGACAGTATAGACTCCACCCCCACGCTCTTAATTCTAAATTGACACCAGATTAGGAGACTACCATGGCACCTACCAACTACATTGAATATATACATATACGCATTCACTATATACATTCCCTATAGAGAGGATATATATGTGTATGTATGTATATATTCAATACTCAGTGTAGGTTGGGTTCTACAGTTAGACATGTGATTATGGAACAGATGTATTGAAAATTATTTTTATGATCTTCAATTTTTTTAAGCAAATTACCTTTCAAATCTTACTTTTAATTGCTGAACAATGTGTTATTTTGATAATTTATTGGAACATGTTGAACTCGCATTTCAAATAATCCAATAAAAAGAATATACATTTATTCTTATTTATAAAGATTTCTGTTTCTTTCTTACTATGGACAGAACAGTACCTTTTTCCAATAAATTATATTTAAGACATACTTCAAACAGTAGTTTCCACTATTGAATGTGAAATTTCATGGACATATTTTATAAGCCTTTGGTTTGCTAAATCCTCTAAAAGATATTGAGCTTTCTCTTTATTACTTGATAATTTGGAATCAATAGTGCTAAACTACATTAGTGCACAGTGATGTTGCTATTAATACAGTGAATCCTCAATATCTATGGGAACTGCAACTGCTGATCACAATTGTGAGTAGGGGCAATTAAGTGGTCTAGGTCATATTCCAAAAATGAGACATATTATGTAATTTCTTCTTTCAAAGTAAAAGACACTATAAATAATCTAGAGACAATTTAAAGCAAATAAGAAAATGTATTTAGGTTATATGCAAACACTACATCATTTTATAAAAGAAAACTGATCACCCTGAATTTTCATATCATGAACCCAAGCCAAGTCCATGGCAGTGATTTTCCACTTAGTGAAGAGGTTCAGGAACCAATAACCTACAGATGCCATGGGACAGCTCAACTTAGAATTCCAGTAATAATTGTCTTGAAAGTCTTGTATTCAAGGACTTTCTGATATAGAAAATGAAATGGTTAACTCATTTCAATTGCACTATAAAAGGTAATTATACCTTTTTTACGATTATACAATTATACGATTTTATAAAAGATTAAACTAAATTGAAGTTAAGTGAGTCTAATTTAAATAATAAAACTGTTATTAAGCAATAGTGTATCTAAATTTTATCCCATGTTTTCAACATATTACAGTTCTTACAGAATTCTGTACTTGGAGGGGAAATGAGAAAAATACATTTTCTTGTGAAAATTCACTGATATGGGTCTGATTCCAACTCAGAGTTGCCCATTGGGGGGTTTTAAGACTGTAAGTCTTTTTGTTGTTGTTGTTTATATTTGTGGGCCTCACTGGCCTTCTGGTGGTCATGGGAGCCACCCAGTGCCGCTCCTGAGAGCACCGCTGGATTTGAACTGCCAAACCCGTGGGCTGCAGTCCCGCACTCAACCACTTACACCACCAGGGCTCAGCCCAAGACTGTAAGTCTTTTACATAAGTTTAAGCCTCTTTTTCTTCCTACAGAGAGGCTGATGGTTTTGACTTGGTCACCTTGCAGTTAACAATCCATTGTGTAAGTCACTATGCCAATAGGGTTTCTTACTTTCTGAATATATGTCTGTGTCAGTGTCTATGTCTAAGTATACATGTATATGTCTACATATATGTTTTATATATTTACTGTCATCTGAGTACATACTTTTTATTTCCTGTAGAGAATATTAGTAAATAATGACATAAAATATGTGATAAATTTAATGGATTTAATAGAGCTCAATAAGATACATTCCTCTTTCATTTCAATCCTTAATATATCATAGTACTGATGTTTAGTTGTTTACTGTAATTATTTTATTTGCATACATAGCTTCTTTTATTTATTTATTTAGGATTTAATACATATCAATCCATATTTCACTAATGTCAAGTAGAATTTTACAATTGCTACGACAATTAGCTTTCAAACATTATTTTTCTACATGAATTGCTTGACATCATCTCCCATTTACCCTACCGCCACCACTGTACCTGTTACCCCCAAGTCCATTATTCTATGTGCTGTAGGTTTATCAATCCTGGGTTTCATATACCGAAAAATGGAAACACATATAAAACAGTTACAGAAGGGTGACATAACATCTCTGAGATACACTCTTATATAAAAAACACCAAGTAAACAATACAAACCAAAAATATAGAAAATTTGGAAACCAGATTATGTCCCACCTCCATCATAGGGGAAATCTACTTACAAAGTTTTTAAATGCTCAAGTCAGATTTATATCTTTGATTTTCTATACTCCTCTCTCTCAAGCAGTCTGTTTAGTGACCATTTTTCTCCAGTCCCTCAATTTTAGATAGGGGGAGTTATCCAGAGACTTAGTTTCTAGGTAACTCTACAAATGGATCTTGGGTTCCCACTCTCATCTCTCATCTCATCTCACTCCCACTCTCATCACTCACCTTCTGCACACCAGATTCTCACAATTTAAGGTCTGATACTGATTCCTCTTTTGACTTCAGATTATATGGATTCCAATCCTTTGATGACTGATGATAGTGTGTGCTTCTTCCATGAGGACTCAGTTGACATCTCACTTAAAAGACTGCCTGTTTGGAGACAAGCCCCCAAAGACCCCCGACTATTTTATCTGATAGCCAGCACCACCATAATTCTTTGCCATGTTTTGCTATAGCACTCAAATCTATGTTCCCTTCCCGAGGGCATGTATCAAGTAGAGAAATGATGTAAGAACTAATTGTTCTTAAGTTGGAGCTTTGATTTAATGTTAGCCTGAAGCCATTCCTGGATAGATGCTTTTTTTTTTCCTTTTAATTTGCTGAGACTTATGTAACCATAGGCATTAGTTACTACGCCATATCACTTCCTAGTTCTACCACGCTAAACAGAATTGTACAGTTGCTACAATGATTAGTCTTCAAGCATACTTTTTCTTTCTGGACTCCTTGACATCATCTACACCCCCAGCCGTCTATATCTGCCCCCTTCTCCCCAACGCTTTTTCTCTTTGCCTTCCCTATATGTTCAATGCCCCTGGGTTTCATTTACCTGAAAGCAGAGAAACAAATAAGACAGCTTCAAGAGGGTGAGTTCCAACGGTGACACAGGTGTGCGATTCAACATATTATGAGCTAGCATAAGCAAAATAAAATAGAATGCTTGTCATAGAATTACCAGAATATTCTGTATTTTAGAACTGCCATAGGACAGTGATGTAGCAATTCCTTGTTTGTCTGTAAAACAATAGCACATTGCTTCTGGTACAGTTGTCTTCTACTGGTTGGCTTGCAAGCTTGAGCTCGCACAGTCCATTCTGCTGCTTGTTCCTTCTGCTCCCCTACACTATTTGTTCTTTTGTGCGTGGCTAACTTCGCTCAGCAGAATGGCATCCAGATCTCTCCACATCTTGAGGCGATTCATTGTTTCCTCCTTGGTTTTTAGGGATGTGTACTATTCCACTGTGTGTCTGTACCAGAGCTTTTTTATTCACTCCACAACGGATGCAATTAAAGCTGTTTCCAGCTTCCTGCTACTGTGAACTGTGCTGCTATGAACATGGGGCAGGGTGAGGGGTGGAGCAAAGTCTGTTTGTTAACTTTTCTTCTTTCTTTGGGGTGTATGTCCAGCAGTGGTACTGCAAGATCATGTGGTTTTTCAATTCCCATTTGTTTGCAGTCTTGCACATCACCTGCCTCAGAGGCTCTCCATGTTTACAAGGCTACCCAAAGTGGATAAGAGTTCCTATCTCACCACACCCTCTCCAGCATTTGTTGTTCTCAGTCTTTTAAAGTTGGGTTACAGCTATGGGCATTAGGTCATATTTCATTGTTATTTTGACTTGCATTTCCCAGATAGCTAATGATTGGAACATTTCCTCGTGTGCATATTAGCCATCTGAGTACCACCCTTTGTGAATCATCTGTCCAAGTTCTTTGGACAGCTTCTTATAAGACTATTCATTTTTTTTTCATGTAGTCTTGTAAAATTCTGTAGATTTTAGCAATTAGTCCTTTATTATGTTTGTTACTAAACATGTTCTCCAAGTCTGTGGGTTCTCTTTTTACTCTTTTAATAAAGTCTTTCAATGTACACAAGTGTTTTATTATTAATAGGTCCCCCCCCCAATCTATTTTATATTCCAACCATGTGTGTTTCCTTCGTGATTTCTGACAGCCCATGTAATCCCTGCACTGAGGTCCCTATTTGTCCACATTTTCTTATTGATGATTCTGACAACTTTGGATTTTACATTTAAATCTTTTCTCCACCTTGAGTTTGTTTTTGTGCAGATGTGGTGAGATGCGGATCTTATTTCATTCTTCTGTCAGTGGATATCCAGGTTTTCTAACACCATTTCTTGAAAAAAGGCTTTTTCTTCCAATTTTATGTGTTTTTTTTTGGTCAAACTCAGTTGTTTGTATATGGATGTTTCTATTTCTGGTTTTCTGCCCTAATCCATTCATCTGAGCACCATTATAATATCATTATAGTTCTACCAGGCTGTTTTGCTAACTGCGGCTGTATAGTAGGTTTTGAGGTCAAGTAGTGCAAGACCACCTGTTTTGCTTTTGTTCTTGAGTAATTCTTTGCTTATTCCAGGCTTCTTCCCTTTCTGTATGAAGTTGTTAATCAGTTTTTCCATTTCCTTGAATAATGATGCTGGAGTTTGGATCAGGATTGCACTGAATTTATAAATTGCTTTTGTTAGTATTGACAGTTTCATTGTATCGAGTCTTCCAATCCATAAGCATGGAATATACTTCTATTTGTGTAGATCCCTTTTGGTTTCTTGCAGTAATGTTCTGTAGTTTTCTTCATTTGTTTTGGTTACATTTATTCCTAGATTTTTTCAGCAGCTGAGTCGCTATTGTGAATGCTACTGATTCCATGATATCGCTTGCTATATTCCCAACACTGGTATATAGAAATCCAATTGATTTCTGCTTGTTAATCTTACGTGCTGCTGCTGAACTAAACTCCTCCGTTGTTTTAAGCAGTTCTGTTGTAGACCCTTTAGGATTCTCAATATATTAAAATTTATCATCTACAAATAGCAAATTTGTTGGGGCTGAGCCCCGGTGGCTTAAGTGGTTGAGTGCGGGACTGCGGTCTGCAGGCTTGGTGGTTCAAATCCAGTGGCGGCTCTCAGGAGCAGCACTGGCTAGCGCCCACGACCACCAGAGGCAATGATGCCCCCCCAAAAAAACACAACAATAACAAATAGCAAATTTGCACTTCTTTTTTTTTTTAATGTGCACTTCTTTATCCCATTGAACACCCTGCTGTTCTCTTATGGCATTACCAAGGACATCCAGTACAATGTTGTATAGAAGTGGGAATAGGCCTATCCTTGTTGGGTTCCCTTATTCACTGATAATGTTTTCAGCTGTTCTCACTGAGTATAATGTTTGCACTTTTTTTTTGTAAATGGCTTTTATTGCATTGAGAATTTTCCCTTTTGAACGTCTTTATTAGGATTGGGTGTTGGATGTTAGCAAATGCTCTTTCTGCTTCAATTAATATGATCATATGGTTCTTATCCTTTTTCATGTTGCTATGGTGGATTACTCTAATGGTTTTTCAAATGTTGGACCATTCATATATCCTTTGGATAATTTGTATTTGGTCATGATGCATTTTAAAATATATATTGTTGGATTCTATCAGCCAATATTTTGCTGAAGATTTTGGTATTCGTGTTCATGAGGGATAACGGTCTGTAATTCTCTACTCTTATGGGGTTTTTGACTGGCTTTTGTGTTAATCCGGATAGACTAGAGGAACAAATTTCAGAGACATGCATATAGGTATAAGGAAAGGGTTTATATTCAAAAGAAATGTGACACTAAGAAGGCATCCCAATCCAGTCCAGTGCAAAGTCATAAGTTCAGTTCAATATTAACCCATATGCCTGAAATCAATCTATAAAGTCTGCTTCTGGCTCAAGAAGTCACAGGTCAGTGGGTGCAGAATTCTGGCGCTGGCAGGGATCTCCCCATGGCTCCTCGCTTCCAGGGCTCAGGTCCATCAACAGCATGCCACTCCAGCTTCAGAGGTCTGTCTTCATCAGGGCAAAGCCGAGTGGTCTCTCTGCTGCCTCCTCCAACTTCTCTGAGGCTGCATCTTGTCTCTTCCGTGATTAAGTGTCTCTGAAACTAATTCCCAACAACTGGGGAAGATAGCGTCTCATCTTCATGAGGGAAATATCGTGAGATTTCCCTGGAGCCTCAGGTGAAAGTCATGCCCACATAGAAGCCTCCTCGGCTAGTCAATGGCTTTCTCCTGATTAACAGGCCAGACTCCACCCCTACATTTCAATTATAAAATTAACACAAGCACATGACTGCCACAGCTTTGTTATCAGAATTACACTTGTTTTATAAAATTAGTTTGGGAGCTTCTTATCCCTTTCTATATTCTGGAAGAGTTTATGTAAGATTAGCGTCATCTTTTCTTTGAATGATTGGTAAAATTCTCCTGTGAAGCCATATGGACCAAGGTCTTTTTTAGTTGGCAGTTTCTTGATGACCTTGTACATTTCTACATTTGTTATGGGTTTGTACAAGTTCTTCATGCTCACGTGGGTTGATTTTGGGAGACAGTGATTTTAAAGGTATTTGTCCATGTCCTCCACATTATTTAATTCATTGTAATACAGTCTTTTGTAGTACCAAATGATTACTATTTTTACTTAATTGGAGTCCATTGTGACTTCCCTTGTTTCATCTCTAATTCTGTATATTGAGTATCTGTTCCTTCTTTCCCTTTGTTAAGTTTGCTGGAGGTTTGTGAATTTTGTTGTTTGGCTCTGTTGATTTTTCCCACTGTTTTTTGGCAGTTCATTTGTTTCTGCTCCAATATTTATGATTTTTCTTTTGCTGATGGAAGGATTATGCTGTTGACTCTGTTCTAATTGTTGGAGTTGCTGTGACATAGTGCTGATCAAATTCTCTTCTCTTTTTCCATGTGTGCATTTATTGCAATATAGTGATCTTTGATAACTCCTTTTGCTGCATAAACTAGGTTTCGGTATGTTATAATATCATATTCATTGGTTTTTAGGTCCCTTCTAATTTCCTCTCTAGTTTGGGCTATTACCCATTCTTTTTTGAGAAGTTTGTTATTGACTCTCCAAGTGTAGTCCTTGTTTTGTTTTTCTCTTTCCATTGTGGATTGACAGCTTTATGGCACTCAGGATAAAGAAAATAGTTCAAGTGACCTCTATGTGTTTAATTTTCATCACGCTTGCCTTGTTTTCCCAACATTTGATCTATTTTCAAATATGAGCCATATGTATCAGGGAAGAATATGCATTTTTGTTGTTGGTTTTGGTTGGAGAGCATTGAACAGGTCTAGGAGGTTGAGTTGTTCAATTGTGCTGTTAGCTTTTTAGTTTCTTTATTGAATTTTTTACCTGTTGTTCTATCTTTCTTTGAGAGCCATTTATTGAAATCACCTAATATAATAATTGATCTGGTGATTTCTCTTTTCATGTCTTTGAGGATTTAGTTGAGATTTTGTGGTAATTTGTGGGTGCATATATGTTTATTATCTTTATGGGTTATTGGTCTACTGATTCCTTGAGGCTTAGGTAATACCCCTACTTATGTCTTGTTATATTATGTATCTTGAGGTCTATTTTGTCAGAGATTAATATTGCCATCCTGCTGTTTTTTCTTGTTTTTATTATTTTTTTCGTGTTTTTTGGGGGGCATCACTGCCCTGTGGTGGTCGTGGGAGCTACCCAACCTTACTTCCAGAGAGCTTCTGCTAGATTTGAATTGCCAAGCCTGCCGCAGTCTCACACTCAACCACTATACCACTTTTTCTTGTTTTTAAAGTATCATTAGCTTGGCAATTGTTTTGCAATCCCTGACTCTCAGTCTATTTTTGTCTGTGAGTTTGAGATGTATCTCTTGAAGGAACAGATAAATGGTGTGGCAGTCATGTGCTTATGTTAATTTCATGATTGAAATGTCGGGGTAGAGTCTAGCCTGTTAATCTGGAGACAGCCATTGAGTAGCCAATGAGGCCTCTAGGTGGGCATGGCTTTCTCCTGAGACATCTGGGAAATCTTGCGATATTTTCCTCATGAATATGAGAAGCTATCTCCCTGGTTGTTGGGAGTTAGTCTCGGAGACAATGAATAACGGACAAGATGGCAGCATCTGAGAAGCTGGAGAAGCCGGCAGAGAGTTCACATGGCTTTGCCCTGATGGAACCAGACCTCTGAAGCTGGGGCAGCCACATGGAGACCTCTGCCAGCGATGACTTACTTCTGCTGTTGATGGACCCTGAGCCCTGGAAGCGAGGAGCCATGTGGAGACCCCTGCCAGCACCGGAATTCTGCACCCACTGACCTGTGACTTCGTGAGTCAGAAGGAGACTTTATAGACTAATTTTTGGGTATATGGATTAATATCAGACTTATGACTTTGAACTGGACTGGGCTCAATGTCCTGTTCCTCTTGAATATAAATCTTTTCCTTATATCTATATGCGTGTCTATGAAATTTGTTCCTCTAGTCTACCTGGACTAACACAAATGGATTATGCAGACTATTCCAGTCTGTTTCTTTGTCTTTTAATAGGCACATTTAACCACACATTCAGTGTAATCTAAATGTACTTTAATTGCTTTCATTTTGTACTATTTGTATTTGATATATTTCTTTCTTTCCATTTTATAAGGTGGTATATGTGTGTGTATTTGTATGGGGAGGGGGACGGTTTTCTTGTCTTCATTCCTTCATTGGATCTGTAATGTTTGAGGTACTGTTTCCAGTGTGTTGATTTCTGTTATATGATGTTATACCCTGTGGCAGTTTGATGTTTGTGTGCTGTGGCTGTTAGTTTTCTGGCTAATAAACACTGGAACGCATCTTTTTTTGTAACATTGGATTTGTTCTTGTGAATTTTCTAAATGTTTTCTTATTTGAGAAAAAAATTCCTTGAAACTTGATGGAGGATTTTCCTGGATAAAGCATTCTTGAGTTGCAGTTGTTTTCGTTCAACTTTCATAAAATGTTGCTCCAATATTCTCTTCCTTGCATCATTTCTGCAGAGAGGTCTGAGCTTTTTCTTGCCTACTTTTATATGT
Organism: Nesogale talazaci; assembly: GCA_004026705.1. NCBI lineage: Eukaryota > Metazoa > Chordata > Mammalia > Afrosoricida > Tenrecidae > Nesogale > Nesogale talazaci. The sequence continues at coordinate 23,269 of PVJH01018300.1, read as the reverse complement.
GTGACTTTTTTGACTCCTGTCTAGCTGCTCTCTTGATTCTCTCTCTTCCCTTGAAATCTGCAAATTTGACTACTCTATGTATTGGTGTATTTTTTTTTTGGGGGGGGAGGTGGTTTGAGGGGGAAATCACTCTGCTTCCTGAACTTTTATCAAGTCCTCCTTTGTGATATTGGGGAAATTTTCTCCCAGGAACCCGCTTACTATTTTAACTATAGCTTTATTTGTTCCCTCCTGTTTAGGTACCCCAATAACCTGAATCTTGTTTTGTTTCATGGAGACTTTCATCCTCCTCAGACTATCTTCAGATTCTTTTGAATTTTTGTCTGATTATTTCTTTCATTTGTTGAATCCTGCTTGCTTACTTTAGAGATCACGATTTGGTTTTCCACTTTATTGGTGACTTGATTTCCTTTTTTCTTTATTTCTACTACTTTATTCCTGAACTCCTAGAGTACCTTTCAGTGTGAGCATAATATCTCTCTTTTTCATCAGTTTTTAGGATTGGTCCCCTAATTTTCTTATATGGTCATAAACGGTATGCTCAGATTTTCTTTCTTTGTCAATTCAAGGTCTTCTTCTTATGTGTAATGGTTGGGATTAGAACACCTTGGGTAATTGACCTGTTTGAGACTGTGTCCAATGGGAATTGTACTTCACAGGCCACCACATGTTCCAGCATCCAAGGCCTCCAGTAGTTCAAGTGTGTGTCCATGGGATGCAACCAAGGGTTAGACCATCTTGAACCACCTATCCATACCTGGGAGCTGCCAATAGGGAAGGGGGGATAGGCAAAGATGAGGAGGCCAGAGTTGGCACCCCAGAAAAAGCAAGGCAAGGAACTGGTGGGTGCTGTCAAATGTGATGGCACAGGTAGGCACGAGGCAAAACTGATGCAAGTGTGATGAGCGCGGTTCCACCTGCCATGCGATAAGTGACAAAAGAACCCTGACATGCTATGAGACTTGATCTTTTGTCCCAGGTCCCAATTCATCCTCCTCACCAGTAAATATGACAATAACAGAGCAAGCTCTTTAGGGGGGCAATATTATATTGGAGCTATTTTCCTGGAAGCGATATTTAACTTTTAAAAGGAATTTTTGTTTTAAATTAGGTATTACTTTTACAATAGAGTTTTTTTTGGTTTGGGGGCATCACTGCCCTCTGGTGGTTGTGGGTAATTTTCTAATTTAGGATCTTGTTTTTATTGTATCATTTAAAATAAATTTATGAAATTGGAAATATTTACTTTATTCTTGAATATAAAATATCATAAAGACACACAGTCCTGAAGAAGAAACATTTAAGAATTGATTAAGGGAAAACCTACTTTTTCATAAGATTTTAATTTCTAAGTCATTTCTTTTATTTTAAAATTAATTTGAAAGTTACTCAATAATTATTGAGTTGGTTTACATTTTTTCTAAGAATGCTAATAGAATTGATGGGCAAAAAAAGATATTGTATACCAATATAGATGTTCTGATCTAATCAGTGTGCAACCAAAAATGCTATGGAGAGAAATATTTTTCTTTATGAAAAAAATATAGCTTTTTGTAATATTTATTTCTTATAGCAAATGGTGTTATTAGAACTGAATTTATGATACCTTAAACAACAATAACAGGCAACAGCATTACATACTTTAATCTATGAGGAATTGCCACGTTTCCATAATGACTATATCATTTACGATCTCACCACTCAGGAACAAATGTTTACCAGTACCAATTTTTAAAAAATTCTAGCCATCTTAGTGGATGGAAAGTGATATCACAGTATAATTTTGATATTCAATCCCCTAATTAATAACATTTTGGCACCGATAGATAAGCAATTTGGCAGGACACATACACTAAATGTGGAAATATGCAGAGCTGTTTAGTGTGGTCGTGCACAAGAATATCACCTAAGTCAATGACAAATTTCCTTATACAGATATTTAGGAACCCAAGAGGTACAGTAAGTTTTTGCCTGCAAATGGAAATACTAACTGTTCAAACCCGCCAATACCTGCAAAGAAGTTAAAGGCAGCAGTCTTCTTCCATAAAGGCTATGGTTATGAGGTGAATTAGACTTGAAGGAAATGTTTGATTTTGGAATGGCCGATGATCTCAAAAGATCTTTTCATGCTATTGTTGGCTATGGAATCAGTTATTTTGTTCTTTTTTATTGTCACTTAAGGTGTTATAAAGAACAAAATAAATGAGTGAGGATGAAGGATTTGTGAGAATATAACAATTAGCATCAATTTAAAGAAATTCACACCATAAGATCCTATACCATTATTTTTGGTTCTAAGCATTCCTACAGCTAAAATGAAGAAAAGAATTTTGTTACTTGATTCATAATAAATTTTAAGCAAAACATTTTTTTCAGGGGAAACCAAAGTTTGCATTAAATTGAGACCTGATGCTTGTACTTAAACAAAGTCCTTTGATCTCAAATTGCCTTATTGAATAGTAAAGTGTTTCATGACATTGTTTATCTTTTTTAGGGGGGCATCACTGCCCTCTGATGGTCATGGGAGCTACTCAGTGCTGCTCCTGAGAGCCGCCCCTGTATTTGAACCGCCAAGCCCTTGTGCCACAGTCATGCACTCAACTACTTACGACACCGGGGCTCAGCCCCCATGACATTCTTTCTCATGATGACTGTAACATAAGCAAGATGACAAATCACAAGTATATTCATTCTAGGTATGCTCTGAGTTGTACTTTTATCTGTCATAAATTGAACTGCCCTGAGAACATCATTTTCACATAGTTCTTGGCAGGGTGCAAGAGTATCTTGAAAATGTCTCAGGCACTTCTTTCAAAGTAGTAGAATTTTGACTTAATGAAGTGATAGCAATAAGTAGAGACAGCACTTGTATTCATGATAATGCTTACTTTAAGAAGGGTTTATACTCTCCTTTGAAATAGTTGTATAATCTCTAATCCAAAAGTATACTTCACTGATTCTTTAGAAAAAAATTATTGAATTTTTATCAAAGTATCTTTTCTTTGATACTAAATGAGTAGTAGACAGTGCAAATTTTCTGTTTATAAACAATTGAGATTTTGATAACTTTTAATGTTAATTAAGAACAAAGTCATGTGTTTTGACAATCAACTTGTCATTAGATGAAGTTAATGCTTTTCAGAAAATTAGGTACCATAATTTAAGCACCTTCCGAACCAATGAGATGATATTTTAAAAAATAGAAATCATATGATGAGATAAAAAAGACACAGATTTTGTAAAATAAAGAAAAACTTCTGCACATTTCTTCTGCACATTGTACACACAGTACAATGATTTATTATTATTTAATTAATGAAATTTGCTCTGTAGTCCAAGATATTGAGAGAATAATGATATATGTATAAAAATTTGCTCATCTAATGTTCTATTCTATTTTATTTATAACTACTGATAAAAATGTTAATGTGGCAAAAAATAAAAAAGTAGAAATTAATGAAAAATGTTCTTCATATCTAAATAATAACTGTTTCTAAATTAAGTATATATTTGCATGTATGTATAGGTTTGTATAAACACACCTATAGATCCATTTTAAAACATTCATAAAGTGCCATTTATGAAATTGCTATTACTGTTGGTACCTTTCATGCTACTGACTTTTTGTATACTTTCCTAAAAATTGAAAATACAATAACCATACTTATGTACACTTGTAGTGTCAATCATACATATCATTAGCTTAGCCCTGGTTATGCTTCTGGACCCACTTACTGAAGCCTCACCATCATCGAGTGCTGTATATTGTTATAACTTTCATTTTTATGCTTATGAGTGAATCTGAACTTATTAAAAAACTACGTAATTCATTTCTGTACCTTTTGTGAATTGCCTACATATTTCAATTATCAATTATCTATCTTAATGTTCATCATTTTTATGAGTTTCTAACTTTAAATATTGAGTTTGAAATTACAGCAAAATTTTTCTAATGAAAGGAGGTCCGAGTGGTGTCTTGTGAGTTATTTTTAAAATTTACATAATCATAGAATTTCTATGTCAGTTATAGACATGGCAAGTTTGAAAAATTCATTTTTATAGATTGATAACTATATTGAGATAATATGTAGAGAAATTTCTCTCATCACCTTCTAATTTAAATAACAATGTATGAAAGATATACGATAATAATTATATATAACATGATCATAATAATTGTAGAATATACTTGGTATTGTTACTAATTATGATTCATTTGGTTCACATGATTAGTGTTCTGGACAAAATTGTGCTTTCAAAGAAAAGGAATTCCAAATCCTAGCCTCTATACTTATGAATCCACCTCACATTTATCACAAGTTTATTGAAGTGACTCCTACGTTACTATGATGATGGAAATGATGTCACTCTCATTTCAAATACGACCAGAATCATTTATGGTGGGCGTATTCAATAGCACTTCTGGATTAAGGCAGAATAAGGAAAAGGACTCAGTGACCTATTTTGTTTTCCTCCAAAGAAAATCTATGAATAACAACAGAAGATTGTCTCATAGAAAATGAAAGATGCATCACTCAATGGAAGACACTCCAAATATAAGTTGGGAAGAGATCGTTCCTCAAATTAGAGTCAACCTTAGTGACATGGAGGGAGCAAAACTTTCTTCAACTCCTTTTATCTGACTCAAAGTTAGAAGAAGTGGCTGCAAGAATCCACTAATGAATAGAACATGAAAGGTACAGCATATGAATCTCAGAAAATGAAAGATGTCCAAACTAAATAATATATAAAAGATCAATATAGGCATTATTGAATTGAAATGGACTGGTTTGACATTTTGAGTAAAAACAACATAGCACTTAATATGCTGAAAATTATGAGTTTAAAAGGAGGAATAGCATTGTATTCATTGTTCAAAAGTACACTTCAAGGTCCACCCTGAAGTACAGAGATAGGATACTATCTTTAATCATCCAAAAGGACCAATAAATTCAATTATTATTCAAATTTACACATCAACTACCAAAGATGGAGTAATTGAAGATTTTAACTGACATCTGCAGTCTGAAATTGATCAAGCACACCATTAAGATACATTAATAATTACTAGTATTTGCAATGTAAACATGGACAATGAAGAAGAAATAGTAGAAGCTGGAAAGTATAGCCTGCTTAGTGATAGAAACAAGAACAAAGGTCCATCTTTTTCAAACTGAAGAAAAATTTGAAGCCTCACAATGGTGATGAAATAGATAAAATATTGAATGATTCAGAAGGCTCTAAAGAAGCTGGATAGAATGAATGTACAATGCCATTCTACCAGAAAGACTGGATCCATTTTCTGTCATTTCAGGAAGAAGCCTATGATCCAGACCTGATGCCACTGAAGGTAGAAGTTCGTGCTGCACTGCAGAATTAGGTGAAATTTAGGGTCCAGGACTTTTGAAACACCAAATTAGAAGTTTCAACAAATACTTGTATGCCAGAAACATTCACTCATCTGCACGAAAAATGTAGAAGAAAATTAGATGGCCGAACAACTGGAAATGATCTGCATTTGCCATTACACTAAAAGTGATTTTTCCATCAAAATGTGGACCTTATAAAACATTAACATAAAGATCACACTCAAACATAACTTTACCAAAGACAAAGCAGAATTCAAAAGCACTGGAAAAGTCCATTGACAGGGTAATGCCCCAAATTAAACCAGAGTCAAAAGATTTGACATAGAGGAAATCATTGTTAATGTCAGATTGATTTTAGCTTAAAGCAAAATGTACCAAAAAGATACTTACCTGTTTTCACCATCTATGCAAAGGCAAATGACTATGTGGAACATACAAGATTATGAATAATAATACAAAATATGAGAATAAATGAACACTTAATTATGATCATACAGTATCTGTCATAAATCAAGAGGCAGTTATTCATAAAAAATAAAGAAACACCCAAAGTTTTAAAATCAGGGAAGGTGCATGTCATTGTTGGGTCCTTTTACTATAATTCTTCAAAATTTAAAATTTCCTAACTTTATATTTTCAAATGATTCAAACTTTACAGTATTGCAACTGTGAACTGCTGCTAGTTGGTTGAGGCTCATAGTGACCCCACATACGACAGAACAGAACAGTGCCAGATCCCGCATCATTCTCACAGACATCCCTGTGCCTGAACTTAGGGTTGCTCATACCTAACAGGGATGGTGAGGATGGCACCAGATCACACCGTGTTTTGTTCTCTGTTATACAAGGCCAATGTGAATTGAAACCAACTCAAGTATACCTAACAGAAACATTTGTGCAGGTTCAAATCTATTTGGAAACAGGTTGTGTTGTTGAAATGTTAGGGCATATCTGAAAGTGTGAGAGTGTATCTTAAATGTAACCCAATTTGTCTCATAATAGCAGCAGATTGGGCACACAAAAAAGTCTGGCAGAAAAGGAAGAAACCTGCAATGTGGAAATTTCCAAGAAACTCTTAAATAAAGCTAAGAAAACTGAAACAATGATTTTCCTCTAGATTGACAGAAAGAGCCTTTTCTAATAGCTGGCAATTTGAATTTGCATTTTGGCATCCAATTCTATGAAAATACAAATGTCTTAACACACTTGTGGTATTTCTATTATAGAACTACTAAGAAATTGTGAGATTAGCTAACATAGATGTGAGGACCATTGAAGAACATAAAACTTCAATGAGATAGACTGACATAAAAGCCAAAATTATCCATTCAAACATAGCAATAATAATTAAAATGGTACATGAATTAATTTTTCTGTTGCACATAAGTTTTCTGAGTTAGAGTCCATTGGAGGGCAACTAACATTAACAAAGGCACTTTGTGTTAGATCAGGTGACTAAAAAAACAAATATATGACTAAGAGAGGGCTTATATCAAAGAGTAATTATACATGAAGCAAATATTCCAGCCCACTCCAGATTAAGCCCATAAGTCCAATGTTAGTCCCTAAGTCTGATACTAGACAATAAGTCCCTCTTCAGACTCAACAGTCCTACAGTGCAAAATGCAGGAAAGTCAAAGGTCACACGCACAAGGAGGTATCATAGGTTGTGACTTGATTGACAGGCTAGACTGCACCCTTACATGCATTTATCAATTTGACATGAATTCTTGTAACTATGACACATTTGTTAAGCTCTTAAGTTCTAGTGGTGTTCTAAGGAGTAGTTCTGGAGGAGTCAACTATAAGCAGCATTTCCATAGTCAAGCATTGTGAATTTTATCTATCTATCATTCAGTTATGTCAATGGTTGGTGCAAATGATTAAGACAATTGACTGCTAAGAAGCTGAGAATCCAAGACTACCCAAAGTGTCTTAGAATAAAGGACAAGCAATGAATTTTGAGAACATTAGCCAATGAAAATTGTAGAGGACGTGCAACTGTTCTCTACCCCACGGGCTTGCTGTGAGTCGTCATTGACTTACAGCAACTGGTTGGTTATTTCTATCATTCCTGTGGAGTTCTTTGTCAAACATAGTGCACAGGGGAGGGTTGTATAGGAAAATGAAAGCTATTAGTCAATGTTCACTAGGATTTTCTCTCTAGAATTAGTATTATTTAGACTTTTGCTTTGAAACTTCAACTTACCTTATCTAATCAGTCTTCTTAGGTGAAGTTGTCCCTTTCAAAAGATTAGCTTAGTAAAGAAAAAACATTGAATATATGTCAATTCAAGAATGGCTACCTACTGCATCAGTGACTCTCTGTGTCTTGATTATTTTAACAAGATTCTCTTCATCACATAACCTTCCACTCTGTGAACTGCCTTATTTTCCTGTTTTGTGACTCCACATATTGGTGCATAATCTACAATCTATGAGGCCAACTTCCCTATTCAGTTTTATTTATTTCAGATCCATTTCTCTTTTCTTCAAGTGCCATTTCGAAATCAGGTAATTTTAATGGAGTCATTGTTCTTCTATCAGTGTGACACAAGCAAACCCATCTCAATGAAAACTCAGATCACTGAGAACCCTATGCTATCAATGCAGTTTTAAAGACTGATTTAATTTCAATGAATTTTAGAAGTTAATAACTATACCTTAGATGATATTATCCCCTCAAATTTGCAATTTCATCTTACATAAAGACAAATGAATCTGAACGATTTATGACCTTACAAAATTATGCCCCATTGAAAACAGAAAATATGTTCTACTTTTGAAGGCCAAACTAGCATGGTGTTATATAGATAAACCAAATACCTATTCCAAATCCAAACATAACCTGAGCTGTAGATGCTGATGGAGAAAGTAATAGAATAAATGGAAAAATTAGAACACACATTTAGTGAAGTTTATTTGAAAGGATTTGAGAATAGAAATTCCTGGGATTAGTCTATCCCATGTCAGACAAGAGTTGACAGTGTGGAGTGGATTATGATAGCATAATTTCTGAGAAGCTGTACCTGTTGGCATGAGAATGGACCTCTATACCAGCCCTAAAACATTCTTTGCTCCTATGTTCCTAAGTAAACTGCTCATTTGAAAAAAAGAATATTGACTGCCCATTGCAAATGCTCAAGTTTATTTGGCTAATAGCAAAATGCATAATCTTACAAGTAAGTAGGACAGAGGAAACCGGTCTTTTAAAATATCTTCTTAAAACCTATTTATAATAGGTGCATATGTCAACTGAAATGTTAATAGAGAATAGGAGTATATCGCATTAATCATACACATTTAAAATTAAGGCAATTATATACTAGCAGGATACATTATAAAATTATTTTGTAAAAAACCATCTTTCTCTAATCCCTAAATAAAGTGTATAATTTACACATAACATTCAGTGTACATAAAAATTATGTTTGTCCTCATAAATTATTGCATCTATAAGGTATACATTTCACAATTTACACAATAATAAACATAGGCCAACTTTATTTGGAAGTTTTTTCTTCTAATCGAGAGATAGCAGAAGAAAGTTGAAGATCTTATCTTAAAAGAGATTTTCTACTGAAAAGGAGACCTGGCTATTTGCATCTAAGTGTGAATAACCCTATAGTGTGCTATAGTAGCTGTGTCTCTATCTTTGCTTGCTTTCCCGTATTTTATTTTCCAACAACTTGTTTTTAACTCATGGAAGGAAAACGGAACAGAAAAATATAAGTGGAGTAATCTGAGGAGTGGCTGTATTGAGATACCCCTTCTGTTTGTGCGAATCACAGATTGTGATAGAATGAACATAGGTATAGGATAGCAATAAGTGTAATTACAACAAATGACACTCTGACACTTGATGGAGTTGGGCAAGCACTTAAGGCCCTCAAGCATTAGTTTTTTCTGTCTGTAAAATGGAAACCCTGAGACTCTTCCACCAGGTTTACATATATAATCTTGGAAGTTGTATTAAAGCACTTAACACAAAGTCTACCATCAAATATTTGCTTCATCATAGTTTTGCGTAGTATGTATGTTCTTATTTTTGAATGACAGTCCCTTCTATTTGAAGCAATACATTCTACTCAAAAAGAGCCCTGGTGGCTGTAGTGGGTTATTCACTGGGCTACTAGCCCCACGTCTACATTTTTACAGCAGCTTACCAGCTTCTCTGCTGAAGAAAGAGGAGGTTTTCTCTTCCCATCATGGCTCACAGTCTTTAAAACTCTGTCTAGGGCCACTCTGAGTTGGAATGGACTCTATGGCCAAGGATGTTGTTTGGGGTTTTCCTCCATCTGACTTGTAGTTAGTGGCCATCTGGTTGGCTTCAATTCAGGACAGCCTTATGTGTTGCAGAACAAATTGTTGCAGGAGCAGGCACAATTTTCATGACTGCTGGTGTGCTCCAGTCCCTTGCTTTGGCTATTGTGTAAATGTATATAGTAGATGGTTTCTCATAGGCCTTGACACTCTAGCAAAATTTTCCATTGCTTACTTATTCAAAGGCAACAGAGCATGTCTCTGATGTTAGCTCTGACTCCCACTGAATTAGCTTACATAATCATTTTATATGACCTTGAACATATTATTAATTCTTTTGAGACCTCATCTGTATGCAAGTCACCTTACACGGGCATTTGAAGATTAATGAAATGAAATGAGATAATAATTAACAGAGTTGCTTCCTAGAAATCAAACAGCCTGCTGGAATGAGGAATCTGGAAATCAGACAACGTATTACTTTGTTCCTTCCTGAATGTACACCCTCTCAATAGTACCTGACATGTAAAGCACTCTCGAAATGTGCAGCTTTTGTGAGTGTGAAGATGGAGTCTCACACTCTAGATCAATTCATTATCAGAATTTTCATTGCTCACATGTGCCTTATTCCAGGTCCGTTTGTTTCCTTCACAACTGCCTGTATAGTTTAATTTCTAATGCTCTGTGCTTGTCTTTGAGGGATTTTTTTTCTATTGAAATTCTTTTCTTTTTTCTCCCTGTCCTCTGGAAATTACCCAGTTCTCTAAGCTACATTTGAAAGAGAGCCTTCTGAAAGAAATAAACCTACTTAAATTTCTGATCCCATAATCTGTCTTTCATTTTTATACCTTTTCTTTTTTTCTCCACTTTAATTTTCTATTTATTAGGTGGTCTTCATTACAACCTTGTTTGATGAAATTTTTCCTTTAGATTTTTTAACATAGTAATCATACTTATAGTTTCATATTTAACTTTATATTACCCATCTCTGTATCAAGTGTCAATCTCATGTTGACGTTTTATCAATTATGACACTTTCCTTACTCTTTTGTGTTACCCATTACATTTTGTAGATAAATGGGCAAGTTAAAAATGACCACACTTATTGACCAACCCAGGGATAAGGGAACAAAAAGTAATCCAAAACCAGTGACAAGGTGGGTGCAATTAGTTTAGATTTCCAATGTGTCTTCTCCCATTTGTTCCAAACATGTTTAGAGAGCGAAGTAAGAGGCACTTTTGTGCTTATGATGAAATATTACTCAACTTGTGTACTAGATTTTTATTGCTGCTTTAAAAGACTTCAATTAGCTTGGTTACCTGAACAACACAAAGCTAATTTCTCATAGTTCTGGAGGCCAGCAGTCTTGCAAACCTGTCCCACCAGCCTAAAATAGAGGGAAGATTGTGCTCCACTGTAGAAACTTTAGAAGAGAATATCTTTTTGCTCTTTCTGATCTACATTCATTTGAATCTTGACTACTCACTTATCCAAAGCCCATCTTTAAAAAAGTGGTCTCATCTTACTCCCATCCTCCTAAGATCGGCTGGTCTGCCTTGCACATCTACACTTGGGGACACTTGTCATTACACCAAGAGTGCATGGGTGGAGCACCAGCTATTGACTAAAAAGTTGTCTCAGAAAATCCACAGGAGGCACATCAAAAGGAAAGCCTGGTAGTCTGCCGCTGAAAGATACCAGTTAGTTATTAACAATCTGATGCCGTGTATGGCTCAAAGTCTACCAGAGGGTAGTAACCGGGGTTGTTTTGATAATTACATTGGACTTTTGGAATAATGAAACAATTCCCCAATTTTCAAGTCAATATATGTGCAACCTTAATCCCAACTAAAACCTGAGACTTCCTTTCTGAGTAGCATAATATACTCACTCCAAAATTAAAGGCAAAAAAACAAAACCAGCTCATTGCCGTTAAGATTCCTCCTCACAGCGACCCCACAGGACACGGTAGAAGTGTCCCTGCGAGGAACCAGAGGAACAGAAAGCTTCGCCTGGTGGGTCCCAACTCCAGACCTCTCTGGTAACAAGCAAATAAATACACAACCCACTGTGCGCCTTCCGGGCTGCTAACATGGCTCTGGGCTCCATGAGTTAGGAGGCCTTACAGAGGGCCAGTATTTTGCCACCACGTTCTATCAACCACTTCCAGTCAACTCTGGCATGTCCTATCTAATATATTTCTGCATTTCGTTATGAAAGTTCCTTTGAAACATTACAATTACATTCCATTCTTGCCTCGGGGTTTCCTTGATAGGTGCTAACAGCAAGCACAAAGCAACCAGACATTCCTTGGAGGAAGGATGAGGCAACTCAGGACCAGGAAGAACTACCTGCCTTTGTGGGTTTCCAAGATCGCGACTGCTTAGTGGAACAAAAAACCTCATCTTTCCGCCCCAACGTGGTTGGTAGTTTGCACAGACCTACTTGGTGCTTAGCAGTCTGCTGCAGAACTGCGGCGTCATCCGAGGTCCTGTGAAGCATGGCAGGCTCCGCAACTCACAGAGGCAGCCCTACCCTGACCTGTGGGGTCGCAGTGAGTCGTAATTGACCTCATCGCCCCCAGCTGGGATGGAGCCTTTTCTTATTGCTGGATGTGAGATTTTGGTACGAGGAAAACACCGTCCATTTTAAAGAGGCTGTCACCACTCGCCCAGATCTTGAAAAGAGGAGCTAGAAAGCCCATCTTTCCACACCCTCCTTCATCTAGGTGACTTCCTGCCTTCCGTGTTATCATAAATCTCCCCTTAATGGGTCCCGGCTGTGTCATACTTCCACAGTTTCTTTCATTTTTCTGTTACTTTTTATTCCTCTGCTGACATTAATTGACTCTAATGTGACTCTTCGGACTTGTGAGCTTATAGAATTAGTTACACAAGACAAAGACCAAAATTCTCCTTTTCTGGGAGGCTTTCTCCAGGGTCAGGATAGCCTAGATTTGACAATGTCTTTTTTGCAAGAGTAAAATTAGGTTATTGAGTCCAATGATAGTATAAGGAGAGTAGCCTATTTTAGTTTCTGGTTTGGACACTAATTTTTATCTTCTCAGATATATATCAGTAGCTCACTGTTTACATCTCCCTTAAATCCTTCCATTATAATTTCTCTCAATTATTAAACTAAAGCTTACTTTGCTTTTCATGTGCTTTCAAATTCAATTAAATGAATTAGTCACATAGTAGTATAGGGACATGATGAGAAAGCTTTATGAGTTAAAGCAAAATTACTTATTCATAAACCTAAAGCTTTGTTTCTTTCTATTTTCCTTCCTTGGGTAGTCTGAATAGCAACCTTTATACTCTGGTTATAGACACCCGAATCGACACAGCCTGCTATGATACACATTTGTTTTTCTTGTCTTATTATCTTTAAAGTAGCGTAAAATATAAGCATAACATAATTTTCCTTAGAGAATTAAAATATGAGGCAAAGTTCTTACTTCATAGTTACTTGCTGAGATAGTTTTACAATCTTGGGGGAAAAACTGCCCAGTAATCATTTTGTTGGGAAAATATATCCTATATATTTTAAGGGGAAAATTTTTTTTAAGTTTTTTTTTTTTTGGCATCACTGCCCTCCAGTGGTGGGAGTAGGAGGCCCAGCCCTACTGCTGGAATTGAACCTCCATCCCTATGGGCCGCAGTCCCGCGCACAACCACTACGCCACCAGGGAAACAAATGTTAAATGCTCATGAATAAAGAAAATGAATCTGTTCTAAATAGAGGTCATATTTGATAATTGCCCACTATTTTTTTTAGGTCCAGGTAGTTTATTTAGTAACCGTTAATAGGGACATGGGTGTAGTATTGAGCAGGTTACCCCCTGGCATCTGGAATCCAATCCAGGTAGCGGACTCTAAGAGATCATGTAAAACATGCTGTTCTTGTGACATGCCATGCAGGCAGCTCCAACTCATGTCCTCCTTATGGAAATAGAATGAAACTCTGCCACGTCCTCTACCACCCCCATATTGGAGGCCATGGTTGCAGCCATGGTGTGGATTCATTTCATTTGGAGTATTCCTACTTTTTTTGGCTGAACCTCTATTTTACTAAGCATGATGCCCTCCTCTAGGGACTGGTCTCTCCTAACATAACATAGCAAAGCTAAAATGCACGTGATGAAGTATTATCACCCTCAATTCATGGGGGCATCCTGTCTATACGTCTTCCAAGACAGATGTGTTCATTCCTCTCACAATGGTATATTCAATACTCTTCACCAACCCCAAAAGTTCTTGATTCTGCCTTATTCTTTGTCCAGTTTTCCTGAAAATAGCTCAAGATCTGTTCGTTCACCTCTAGGAGTGTCCCTCAGTTGAGTAGGATGGTGTGACACCCTAGCCTCAAAATATATCCTTGGCACTCTATCTGGAACTCTGTGCTCTGTTGCACAACGTTAGTGTTTTGCCATGGTGTGGTATAATCCTGACCCTGTTTCTCCATTCTTGTCTCCGAAGGGCCGTGGGTCAGCTAGGGAGGCATTATTTCATAGTAGGACTGGCCATATGATCCTCTCTGTGCATTGGCTGTTCTGAGTGGGAATATTGTCCTGAAGGCTTGGTGGGTCAGGATGTACTCCACTCTCTCTTCCTCCCCCATCATTTGTTCTTGTGTGCTCTGGTCTGGCATATCTCACTCCCCAAGCTGCAGCTTCAGTGCTGACCTCCAAAATCTGCCCACTTTTTAAAAAGGTTTCTCTTGCTAACATTGCCTCCAGTCTTTGGGAGAATGTCTCTCCTAGTTATTAGTGCATTATTAATACTATCAGGGTTCAGTTAGAGAACCACAGTCACCAGAAAGAGTAAGTAAATCATCTGTGAAATGAATGAGGCTAGTATCAACAAGAGAGAAGGGGAGAAAGTAAACACTTGGATAGCTAGATTGACAAATGAGAGAAAAGGCCTCTAGTTCATCCACCTACAGAACAGACGCAGGTGGACAACTGTGGATAGTCAACAAAATCAGAAAAACAAGTCGACCCAGCTACCAAAATGAGATCACAAAAAGGAAGCTCATGTAGAACTTAGTAGAACCCCCTCTCTCAGTGGGTGACCACCTCTTTGTTTTGCAGCCAAGCAACTAAGGTGGACATGAGTCTGCTGTGATAGAACAGGCTGAAAAAACCTGGGCAAGAGGGAGGAGAAGAGCTGGAGCCCTCTGAGCACTTCTCCATTTCTCCGCCTTCATCAAAATTGACCACATAGGCAGCTCAGAAAAGTACCTCCTCATGCACTTCTGCCTTCTGACCTAGGACACATTGCTCCTTCACTAGTTCTTCTAACCTCAAATCAAATGGGAGAGAGTCCTCACAAGCATGGATCGAACTGATAGTCTTTTTATTTATTTATTTATTATTCATTTATTGCCTAAAAGTATACCATCAAATCGCAATAGAAAAAGGCACTATATAGTGAACTAACAGGAGTACTGAATTGACTGGAGTGCCACAGAAATGACAAAACAAAAATGAAAAACAAACTCATTGCCATTTCTAATCTCTGACTCATAAAGGCCCATTAAACCCAAGGATCCTACTTGGGACCAAAGTGTATTTAGCCAAAGTAGCTTGAAATTGTAAATAATTTTATTAAAAGATTAGGGTTTCACCTGATTTTGTAACCATCCATCCATGTGACTTTGAGTCAATCTGGAAACTATCTGAGTCTCAGGTTTTCTTTTGCAAGGCCTGAGTTGTGTAATGATGCTACTGTTAAGAATTAGGAGACCTTTGTGAAGAGGTTGTTCAACTCCCAAAGGGGTCACAACCCACAGATTGAAAACCATCAATTCTGCATTAAATATGTTCTTGGAGACTGTAAAACCCCTTAATTTACCTCTCCACGTGCTCAAAGTGCTCTGGTAGCAGGGGAGCAGTCTCCACACAAAGGGAACTGGCTATTGGCAGCAAAGGGGCTCAGAGCACTTTACAGAATCTGTTACAATCATGTAAAGAAATAACACTGAGTGTACACATATGCAGGCAAAAGAGTGCCATACAGAGAGACTGTCTATCTGAGAGTAGCCTGAAGTCATCTTTTTGCATACAATGTACTCATGTAAATAAAATCCCCCCACATAAAAGTTGCATGCACATGTGGAAGCCTAACACTGAAGATTTTCAGTTTGCAAAAACCCCATAATGAAGACAAAGTATTGTCACAAACAATAGCAAAAATAAAGCAGTGAGGTTGATAAAACTGTATGAGGTTGATAAAACTGTGTGCAATAAAATATTTGTTCTACTCTAACGTTAAGGTTGATTCCAACCCTGGAATCTATCATAATTTTCAATGAAGTTATTTAAATTTAAGCAGTTAATTGTTACCATGGGAATAGACAAATGAAACACAAGAGACTGAACAGCAGACCAGGGATCATAGAGGAAAGTACCACAAGATTAAAAAAAAAGACAGTATTAAGTGATGGGTAAAGAATGGTATTCAAAGGGTTATTTTGTAACTATTTGCACATACAAAAACAAAAACCCTTAATTCTACATCACCAGTGTATGGGAATAAGTCTCAGATGCAATCATAATAGACAACAAAGCAAAATAAAAGGATCACGTGATAAGATCTACTTAAGTATAATATAATTGTAGATGCCATCAAGAGAAGGCATGGAAGATTTTGCAATCTGAAGAAAATGACAAAATATGATACTGGAATAAAATATGTTAAGCTATGTAGCAAAGAGCAAGATTACCCAAAATATAAAATATATTCTCATAATGAAAATGGAAAAGAAGTCCATAGAAAATGAGTAGCACTGATAATTCATATAGAGGCATAACAAAAGCAATAAGCTTATACAATGCTCAAACTCTACAACCATAATAACAAATTTCACGTGAGAGTTCATATTTTATGTATCATAGGGAGAAAACAACAAGAAAGTTTTTATTACCTAATAGAGTTTAGAATGTCTTGAATATAGACTCATCATATATCTTAAGTGGGGCTAAAATTTGGTACAGGATTTTGGAAGGTAGTATCTTATTATTTATCAAAATGTACTGTGTAGAGGAGTTTAATCAACACTTTCATGTATATATAGGACTATATTCTATAAATATGCATAAATAGAATAAATAATTTTTTTCTTGCATCACTGCTTTTAGTAATGGGATTTGAATATATCTAAATATCTATCTAAATAGTTTCTTAAATAATGTCTGTTCATATCCATACTCAGGAATATAAACAGAATTAATAGAACAAATCATGTCCTTCATGCACTTACATGGAATAATATACAAAACAGATTATTAAGTAAAAAAGGCAACTTTAAAAACTTAAACATAAAATGATACATTAAAAAATAAGGACCATAACCATAAAATTTCCTATATATGCAGAAGTGCATAATTAGCTGGAAACACTCATATTGTTTAGGGAATGAAGCAACCTTAAAACTCAAAACTTTGCTTATAAGAGATGCTTTATGTAATTAAAAAAAACTATAACTAATCTTTATAATCTGAGATCAATATTGTCATTTTTCCACTCCAATGTTGATTTTTTTCATTGGAAAAATATTAAATAAGACATTGTTAGGGTCACATGAGGTATCAGAATTGCCAGTTTCTCTTAAAAACCAAGTTAAATATGTGCCTAATATTAGAATTTCTGGGCAATTTGTCAGCACTGCATCATTTTTTTTGAGGTAATGTGTGCTGGTCTTGTTTGACTAGAGAAACAAATTCATAAACACTCATATATATATAAGAAAGGGCTTTACATACAAGAGCAGCAATTGAATATTGAGAAAACATCCCAGTGCAGTCCAGATCACGTCCCTAACTCCGATATTAGCCCATATGTCCAACACCAATGTATAAAATCCTTTTCAGACTCACAAAACACATGCAATGATGCTGAATACAGGCAGATCACAGACCAGGGGGTGGGAAGTCTTGTGGATCCACTGGTGTTGTAAGCATCTCAGCACTGGCAAGGGTCTCTACGTGGCTCCTCCAGCTCTGAGACTGACTGCCTTAGGATAGCTTCTTGTGGCTTCTCCTCAGAAATGTCTCACAGGGAGTGAGCAGCAAGAGGGAGAGAATGTCTCCTGCCTCCAAGGAGGAAAATCAGTTGTTCCCAGAATCCCCAAGAGAAGGCCACATTGGTTATATCCTGATTGACAGGTAAACTCCATCCCTTCAGTTGGAATCCTCTCAAATTGATGGCAGATTATAAAACTATCGCACATGGCCAGAATGTTTCCCACAGCAACTATACCATATTGTGTTCCCATCAACAACGGCTGAGAGGAACGATTTTGCCACATCCTCACCAACATTATCCTCCTACCCACTGACTTTATTTCAAAATGTAGCAATCCTAGTGTGAACAAAACAGAATTTCATTTTGGTTTTGATTGGTGGTACCAGTTATTTGTTGGACTGCTAACTGAAAGGTCTGCGTTTTAAATTCACCAGCTGCTCTTTATGAGAAAGAGACCTTCTGCTTCTGTGAAGATATAGTCTCCCAAATCCTAGGGAAAATTTCTAGTTAGTCAGACAGGGCCACTATGGGTTGGAATCAACGTAATGACATTCAGGTGGAATGGCTAATGAAGCTCAGCTATTCTCATGTGCTTACTTCCCATTTGGTGAACATATGTTCTACTTGGTAAAATGGCTATTCATATTCTTTGCCTGTTTTGTGTGTGTGTGTGTGTGTGTGTGTGTGTGTGTGCATCACTGCTCTCTGGCCTTTTTTATTACCAGATTTTTTTGTTGCATTTCTTGCAACATTGTATGATCAGACATATAGTTCCCCCAAGGTGTAGCTTGTATTCATCTTGCTGACAGTCATTCAATGTTTAGAATTATTGAAAACTAACTCCTAATTAGTTACTTTTAAATTTTCTTCTTGGAATTTCATTGTTCTAGATGGAATGCATCTGTCTTTGAAGCATTTTGGGTTAGTTTTTGTGTTTGGTAGGAGATAGGGGTCTAATTTTGTTTCTTTTTTCCTTTGTAAATGTAAAAAAATCTAAGAGCAGAAAACTGAAAAAAAGAGCAACAAACTGAACAGATACATGGAGATAATATCCATTCCCACACTATTCACAATAGTCACAAAAATTAAACAGATTTTAAATATCAATAGATGACTGAAAACATATATATATTTGTGTATCTCTCTCTCTGGATATGTACATACATGTGTATATTTACCTATCCACAGAAAGAGAAAGAGAGAGAGAGAGACCTAACAGCATAGTCTTTCTTTCTCTCTTTCTATCTGGAAACCCTATATTGGATTGCTGTGAGTCAAAATTCACCCAATAACAGTACTAGTGGTTTTTTTTGGACATATGTGTTTATCTTATTCTGTCACAATGTCCTAATGCATACCACAATATAGATTAATATTGAATACAAGATGCTCATAAAAAAGAAATATTAAAAATTGAACTCACTTAATTTTATATTTGAAAAAGATGTTGAATCAGAAAATCTGATGTTATTTATAGCTTTTCAACAATGAAAATCAACTTGAAAAAAATCAAGTTTGGCAATAGTAGGAATAAATCTGCTAGTGCTAAGATCAGTGAAAGAATCACTCCTTCAAGTTTACTGCAATGATACCTCCTAATTACTTTATTAGTTTTGTTTATCAGCTTGGCTAGAATGGTATTCATTTTGTTTCCTTGACTACTTTCATTATCATTTTATTTACTATATAAGGTCTTCATTTGAATGTACATCTTTGTATTCTAACGTGATGTTAGAAACAAGGGCACATCTGAAAAATTATGAAGTAAGATTGTTCTAGAGCTCTATTGGGGTAACTTTGCTTGTTGGCTGTTTTAAACATATGATCTGTTCCACAGAGTCAAGGATGCCATGTAATATGCATGGAACACCAAGGAAAATATATAAACATATATAAATGCAGTCTCTGGTTTTGGAAGAGAGTGAAGGCACCTGGCTAGATCATTGACCTCTTTGAAAAATGGTAATCATTTCTCTCTAAAAAAAAAGAGAAAAGAAAAGAGACCAGTTGGAGATGGATACTCGACAGTGTTGAGTTTTTAAGAGGAAATATAATTGGATTAAAGCTCCTTAGCATTCTGTGTGGTGGCTTAAGTAGTCTTTGATTAACTAGATAGACTAGGGGAATGGATTACCTGGCTATAGAGATAAATCAGAACCAACCCTGTAGGAAAAAAAAAACATGAAAGTGAACGCTATTACTTAGCAACTCCTGTGTTGCGGCTAACTGATTAGGTCATAATTCAAGCCTATCATGGCATTTTTCAAAGGCAAGATGAAGAGTGTGTCTTCTCTCCTTTTGTTCAGGGAAGTAAAGTGAGAAGGAAATGTACATGACATAAAGAAGTGAGTTAACATTTCACAGTCTCAATTAATTCAACCGAAAAGTTGAATACTTCACAAAGGGGTCTTTCCCATCAAATAGACCTAATTGAAACCCATGTGTCTTTAATCAGTCTTAGGTATTTCCTACACAATAGGTATAATTGAATTGGGAAATTATTATACAGAACACCAATACTGACTCACTAATATTTCAATTTTATTTGATAGAGAAAGCAAAATTTAATATTTAATTTCTATTTTAACATTTCATTTGATCTGTCACTTGCTCTTTTCTTTTAAGCTAAATGGCTCCAGAATGCACAAAGGGAGAATTGTGAGGAAGTGAACTCTTTTTAATTAGAGCAAATATGTTAATGGATATAAAGTAAGTTGAATACAGTCAAGACCTCTTAAATCTCTATAAATAAATCTGGAATTGCAACAGGTCTATTTCTTCACCAGACATTTATCAAGCTGACCCTGAAATAAAGTAGTAAAATGATTTTTTTGCTACAGCCATCAAGTGTTTCAGTAATTTATGAGAAAGTAATTCAGCAGTATACATGGTACACTTAATAATTTAAGATCTTTCAGATTTAATATTAGAAAAAAATGAGCTTTTCAAAGACTACAATGTAAAGATATTCAGTACTTCAAGCATTATATTCTTTAATTTTCCTAGTATTTATTTGGTTAATTAAAACTGTGCAAGTGTCATGGTAAGATCTTAGCCCAGCTGGACATATCTGAGTGAATATGGGTGTGGGATCCAAGCCATCAAGCAGGTCCCAGGAAAATACTCTTCCTTAGGGAAGTGGCCTTTTGGATTACAGAGACCTTGAGCAGAACTAAGCTGTCTCTTGCCCATCTGCCTTCTGACTCTGATTCTCCAGTGCCCTGTTGTGGCGCATGCCATTCTCAAGAGTTGTCAGTGTGTGCCATCCTTGGGCACTCAGCTCTGCACCCTCCAGTCTGTCACTCTCCTGTGGAGTCTGCCTGCTTTCTGTGCATCACCTCTGGCCGCTCCATGAGCCAGGAGAAGCCTCCAGGTCACCTCAGACTTGAACTGTAGTGTATGCCCTACTTCGACAATTGGACAAACTGTTTCTTGACATAAATCCCTTTCAATACACACACACATACAAGTGTCACTGCTTTTTCTCCTCTAAAGAATCCAACACCAGACAACACATTGGTCACACAATCCACAAGGAATGTCTTGGTGAAGATAATTTTTTTAAAATGTGTTCTCATTTTATTATTACTTCTTTCTAAAAAATAATTTTATTGGGTGCTCTTACAGCTATTATAACATTCAATACATCATCTGTATCAAGCTCATTTGCACACATGTTGCCACATTCATTTCCAAAGATTTTCCACTTGAGCCCTTGGTATAAGCTCCTCTTTTAAAATAAAAGGCTCCCCTTTCCACTCCCTCCCCTTTTTTAAAAAAATGAATCATTTAGTGGGTACTCATACACCTCCCCTCACAATCCATGCATACATCAATTGTATGCAGATCTCATTTGCACACTTGTTGCCATCATCACTCTCAAGACATCCTCCCTTCACTTAGACTCCAAGTTCTACCTCCCCATATTTCCCTTCCTCGCTACCCCCATGAACCTTTAATAATTTACAAATTGCTATTTCATATCATACACTGTCCAATGTGTCCCTTCACTCACTTCCCTTTTGGCCGTGCCCCAGAGAGGAGGTTATATGTAGATCCCTGAAATTGGTTCCCCTTTTCTACTCCACCATCCCTCCCCCCTCCCAGTATCACCACCCTCATCACTCATCCTGTGGGAATATCTATCCTAAATTCCCCATGTTTCTGACTTCAGTGTACATCCCCTATTCTAGTCGGACTTGTCTGGTAGAACCAGGAGCATGATAGTGGGTGTGAGGAAGAATTTTGCAATAGCATATCAAATGAGAACAAGCAAAATCACAAATTGGATTCAGCAAAGGATGTGGAGTGGGGGATAGCTTTACTAATATGAGATGGAACTTGGCTGGAAGCAGAGAATGTCAGAAAATGTTTACCTGTGTTTCATTGGCTATGCAAAAATATCTGTGTGGATCATGGGTACATTAAATCTGTGCATGGATACATTAAAACAATCTATGGTACGTTACAAATAATGGAAACTATGAACACTTATTTGTATTCTTGCAGGACCTATATAAAACACAAAAGTAGTCCTTCAAATAGAATAAGGGGACCTCAGAGTCGCATCCTTTTGCCATAGCTATTTAATCTGTAGGCTAAGTAAATAGTCCATGGAGCTGAACTATTGAGGAAGAATGTCTTTCAGGATTGGCGGAATACTTATTAACAACCTGTGATATGCAGATGACCTAGCATTGCATTTATAAAGTGAAGAGGATTTGAAGCACTGATAAAGATCAATGAGTATAGTCTCCAATATGGATTATACCTCAACAGAAAACAAAACCTTACTGCTCTCCAGTATATGGACTCACAGTAAACTATTTTGGACTAAATAGAATTTATCCATATTCATGAAACTGTAAAACTTCAGGGGAGCAGATGGCTTCATCTTTCAGTAGGACTGGTGAGTTTGAACTGTGAGCCAGCCTTGCAGTTAGAAGTCTTATACCTTTAGGGTTCCTTAATTCTACCAAGTAGACAAAAAAGCAATATCATCATTAAAAAGAAAACATGGACACTGTCAAGAGTTTCACTGTCCTTGAAATCACAATCAATGCCCATGGTAGCAGCAGTCAGGACATCAAGGGCCATATTCACTGCACAATATCTGTACAAATCTACTACAAATATCTCTTTAATGCATCTACAAGCAAAGATGCTAATTAGGAAACTAAAATGCCTTCTTCATATTTCCCCAGGGTCATATGCCTTGGAAAACTGAACAGTGGCTCAGGCATACCAAGGAAGAATTGATGCCTTTGAATTATGGGATTGGAGAAGGGTGTTGAATATATCATGGACTTCCAGAAGAACTATCAAATCTGTCTTGGAAGAAGCAGAGTCAGAATGCTCCTTAGGAGAAGAGATAGTGAAAATGTGTCACCTGCGACATGTTACACGATGGTGCTGATCTCTGGAGATGGGTGGAGAACTTGGAAAAGTAGAGGGTTGGGAACGGAAAGAGCCTGGGGTAGGTGGACCGACATCGTGGCTGCAGCAATGCATGTGAACTGGACCGATGATGAGGGTGAGCCAGGCCCAGGCCCAGCCAGGCCATTCCCTTGTCCATGAAAAGCAAAAGACTTTAAGCCAGCACTGACTTC
>PVJH01018299.1:0-45544 GCA_004026705.1 Nesogale talazaci | reverse complement strand
AAGGTCGATGCTTTTGTGCAAGTAGCTAGCCAATTTGAGGAATGTGGTGACTATTTTTTTTTCCAAATTGGAAAATAAAGCTTACATGAATAACAAGTATGAGGAAAAAGAAAATTTTAAAATTGATTGTAGTGAAGACTGTACAATTCTTCTTGATTTGATTGATATGTGGATGAAGTACCAATAAAACAGTTTTAAATACCAAAGAAAGAGGCCATAGGATATTTTCCAAATTTTGAGGAAAATCAGTCAGTTTTCTAGAGTGTAGCTAAGCACAATATCTTTTGTCAGTTAAGATAAGCTTAGTGTTTTGTAAACCTTTAGTCACCAACCGTGAAGTTGTTTCTTTGTCTAAATTTTGAGAAACAATAAACAAGGAAGGAACTCTTTCTTCAGAGATTGAGATATTACCAGTCCTTGAGATGGCACTAAAGATCTTTTTCTTTTCCCTCGTAGTCCTCATGTTGAGCTGGTCAAATTTCAGTCCATCTCATCAGGAGTCTGCCTCCTTTTCACTGCCCAGGCATGATGTCCTTTCCTCTCCGGATACCATATGCAAAGTGGATGAGATGGAGTCTTGCCATCCTCACGTCTAAGCAGCATGTAACTGTACTTCTCTGTTCTTTCTGCACTTCATGATCCTTTCAATCGTCTTCCCCAGCACCACAACTCAGAAGCACCAATTATTTTTCCGATGTTCTTATTCAGGTTCCAACTTTCGCATACATCGGAGGTGGATGAAAATACCACCACCTGGGCCAGACCCACTTTAATCCTCAAAGTGAAGTCCTTGATAGAAGTCTGCAGCAACACTTTTACCAATGCAATGCTCCCTGTGAGTTTTTGACTCTGCTTCCAAGAGCATTGATTGCGGATCCAAGCAAGATGAAACACGTCCAACATTTTCTCCATTTATCACAGTGTTATCTATTGGTCCAATTGTGGGTTTGCTTTTTCTGTTTGTTTTTTTGTTTTTTTGTTTGTTTGTTTGTTTTTGGGGGCATCACTGCCCTCTGGTGGTGGGAGTAGGAGGCCCAGCCTTTGCTCCGTGGAGCTGGAATTGAACCTCCATTCCAGTGGGCCGCAGTCCCGGGCACAACCACTACGCCACCGGGGCTCAGCCCCTTGTTTGTTTTTTTGTACATTGAGTTGCAATCCCTACTGAAGGCTGCACTGCTTGATGGTCACAAACGACTGTGTCTAATCTTTAGCACTTTCAGAACACAAGCTAAAGATTGACAGGGTTTTAAAAAATGTTTAATAAATCAGTTTATTTGGGGGTTCTTAAAGCTCTTATAACAGTCCATACACTATTGGAGCAAACGCATTTTTACACAGTCTGCCATCGTCGTTTCCAAAATGTTTTCTTTCTAGTTGAACCCTTGGTTTTAGTTCCTCTTTTCCCCCTCTACACCCTCCACACTTTCCTCTGTCCGCCCACCCTCGTGAACCCTTGACAATTTATAAATCATTTTTATTTGCATATTTTACACCATCCTCTCTCCTTTCACCCATGTTGCTGTTTTTTAATAAACCACCCTTCACTCTTTTGCCACATGTATGTTCCACCTATTCTGACTATTCGCTCAGACATAAATGGCAAATTACAGATACAATTAATTTAAAATGGACCCTCTTAATGTTTGAGCTCGCTTTTGAGCCACTTTAAACTTGTTTCTGTTTTTTAGTATTGTGTGCCTGAAACCCCATCTCTTATTCTAATACGGGAAGCTGTAGCTCTGACCCTAAAGACTCTGAAGGGGAAGCAGCTGTGAAGGAGGTTTTTGTTGCTGTCTGTAACACTGTGGGTGGATTGCTGTGCCACTGCTGACAGTAATAGGTGGTGGCATCTTCAGCCTCCGCACTGCTAATGGTGAGAGAGTAATCTGTCCCAGACCCACTGCCACTGAACCGGGCAGGGACCTGAGAGGCCAGGTTAGATGTGCCATAAATAAGAAGCTTTGTAGAGGCTCCCGGCTTCTGTTGGTACCAGTGTAAGTTGCTAGTGCTTACACTTGAGCTGGCCTTGCAGTTGATGGTGACTCTCTCTCCTGGGGAGATGGCCAGGGAAGCTGGAGACTGGGTCAGCACGATCTCTCCACTGGACACTGTGGTCATGTAGAAGGGATGAAAATGAAACAATTTAGCATAAACAGGAATATGGCCATGTTTTCATAACATAGTATTTACTATGAGACTATTTACTATAAAACAGTGAAAAGCACTCACTTATCTTAGATGGAAATGTCCATGAGAAAGAAAAGGGGTCATGAGCTTAATATTGTCTCTCATTCTTACCTGTGACCCCAAGCAGCAAGAAGCTGAAGATATTCACCTGGAAACCCATCATGAGGCCGAGCTCTGTCCCAGGCTAAACACTGTTGTCCTCTAAGCAGGGCCTCTTATAGCAGCTTGGAGAGGTCTATGGTTTCTGGGGAAGAGTCATGCAAATCAAGAGGTATGGGCTCCTGGGGCTTGTCCACTTTTTTAGTTAACACATTGCAGATGGATCCAGAGTTTTCTTGTAGGGCTGAGCCCCGGTGGCATAGTTGTGCGCGGGACTGCGGCCCACTGGGACGGAGGTTCGATTCCAGCAGTGGGGCTGGGCCTCCTACTCCCACTGCCAGAGAGCAGTGATGCCCCCCCTCCCCCCAAAAAAAAAACAACAACAGAGTTTACTTGTGTCTATGGTTTAATGCAAAAAAAAAAAAGTAACAGCTGAAAAAAAATACGCTGGCACTTGGGTAATTTGATCAAAAAATATCGTCTTTAATGTACTGATAAAGGCCTAAAAGTTAGGGTTTTTTGTGATTTTATGAAGTGGAACATGTACCTCATCTAAGACATAACCCAGGTTTCTGTCTAGATGCTAATTAACTCTTCACCCAATTAGCAAACCTATACCTCATCAGCAAAGGAGCCTTGGTGATATTGAACTTCCTAATTGAGCTACTAACTGCAAGGTCAGCAATATAAAACCACAAGCTGCTTATCAGTGAAAGCAAAAGTATGTTTTTTTTTAATATATCATTTTATTAAGGGCTTGTACAATGCTTGTCACAATCCATACATACATTTTGTTAGGCACCTTTGTACCCCTGCTGCCATCATCATTCCCAAGACAACTACTCTGTACTTGAGCCCTTGACATCAGCTCCTCATCTTCTCTCTTCTTTCCCTCTTCCCCCCTCCCTCATGAACCCTTGAAAATTCATAGATTATTATTTTGCCCTATCTTCTACTACTCAACATCTCCCTTCACCCACTCCTCCACTGTCCATCCTCCAGATAGGAAATTATATGTAGATCCTTGCAATTGGCTTCCCCCTCCACCACACCTTCCCTCCACCCTCCCAGTATCTCCACTCTCACCACTGATCTTGTGGGGTTCATCTGTCCTGGATTCCCTGTATTTCCAGTTCCCATCTGTACCTCTTTCAGTCCAGGTGGGTTTGTAAGGTAGAATTGGGATCATTGTAGTTGGGGAAAGAAAGTATTCAGAGATATGCAGATCAAAACAACCATGAGATAATATCTAATACCTTTGAGGCTAACCCAAATCAGAAAGTCAGAGAGCAACAAATGTTGGGAGGGGATGTGGTGAAGAGGAACTCTCCTACATTGTTGGTGGTCCCATAGATATGTATCGCTGCTAGGGAAATCAGTATGGCGATACTTAAAGAAGATGGAAGTTGAACTACCTTATGACCCAGCTTGCTCTCTACTGGGTATATACCCAGAAGAGGTAAGAAATAAACCACGACCAGTTGTATACACTCCAATGTTTATTACAGCACAATCACAAAGAGTTGGAAACAATCTAAATTCCCATCTGTAGATGATTTGGTCAATAAACTATGATACATACACACAATGGAGTACTATGCATCACTCAGAAGCACCAATGAGTACATGAAACACGTGTTTTCATGGGAAGAATGGGAGGAAATTATGTTAAGGAAAGTCAGCCAATCACAAAAGGAGAAAGTACATCATGAGTCCCCTGAGGTAAGTGTAATCAGCATGGTAGGTATAGAAGAGAAGCCACCTATATGATAACACTTGGGTTGAGCTATAGGGAAGTGGTAGGAGGTTGAACCAAACCCAAGGAGGTACATGTTGATGCACACAGTAATAGGAAAAGGTCGGAGGAGAGAGGGCTTTTCTTCCTTCAAAGAGTTGTAATTCTGGGGCTGAGCCCCGGTGGCGTAGTGCGCGGGACTGCGGCCCACTGGGACAGAGGTGCAATTCCAGCAGTGGGGCTGGGCCTCCTACTCCCACCACCGGAGAGCAGTGATGCCCAACAAAACAAAACAAAACAAAACAGAAAGAGTTGTAATTCCCTCCTGCCCCAGAGGCTCGCTGTGCTTTGACATCAACTCCATAGCAGTGACTTTGGTTGGGGATTAGTAATTAGCAAAGAAGGAAGCATGATTGTCTCTGTGATAAATACATGATAGGGATGAAAGTGTAGCTGTTCAACAGGACACAGGACACTCCATGCCTCCTCCTGGCCTCTTAGCAGCTTCCCTGAGACCTTGCTCTCTATCAAGCTCTCTGAAAGGCATCTTTGAAACAACAAAGCCCTGTCATAACTGTCCGATTTTTATGTGATCTGGGACCTAGGTAAATTCACGGATAAAAAGTCACAAAAGACATTCAATGGATCCTTCTGTGGATGACAAGAGCCAGTTATCAAGGGCACTCAAGCTTGCTATTTGAAACTGGCAGCCAGTGAGCACCTGCTCCATTCTTTATCTAACATGGTGTCAGGTGCTGGTTTTCAAAGGACCTGGGACTTGAAGGACTTGAGTAGTGTCTCATATCAAATAACTAAAACTGAAATAATTACCTTGGTCACAATAGGAAAAAATGTTCTGTTTCTGAAGTGTTTAGAGGGAATGTCATATTTTCCTTATAGTGTTGGGGAAAAGATTTTAAAAATGTTACTTATTAATTATCAAAAATCATGAGTTCTAGAAACAGACTATTTTGTTAGAATTTTAAGAGTAGCATGTCTTTAAAATGTCTGCTGGACCACTTCTTTTAAAGCAAGAAAAAGAAGTCAGAGGCTGCAGCCTACAAGAACTGTCAAACAGTCATTGAACAAGTTTTCTGGTTCCTTTTTGAATGCTGTGCCTGAGAGTCTCATGCTAGCTACCCAATTCCCAGCTGTGTCATAAAGAACAAATGCTAGGGGTCAGAGGAGTGCTCTGTAATCAGAAAAGATTATCATTTAAGAGTAAAGATGGGACTGGGGAGGGAAGAGCCGATATCAAGGACTTAAATAGAAAACAAATGTTTTGAGAATGATGAGGGCAAAAAATGTGCTTGACAGTCAATGGATGGATGTATGGATTGTAATAAGAGTTCTATGAGCCCCTAATAAAATGATGCTTTTTTTTAAGAGTTAAGACAAAACTCTTACACTTTCAGACTCAGAGGTCCATGAGAATTCATTGCCTGAAAGGTGCGTTTTACAAGGAACCCTGGTGGCAGAGTTACTTACACGTAGGACTGCTAGGCACGAGGTCAGCAGGTCCAAACCACCAGCAGCTCAGCTGTAAACAGATGAGAGGTTCTATTCCCATGAAGATTTTCAGTCTCGGAAGCCCCAAAGGGCATGCTCTTTGTCCTGCAGTGTCACTACGATTCAGAATTTGCTCTGCAGCAGTGAGTTTTCGTTTCTTGTTTTTAACTTGTGCTGGGCAATGTATAAACAGATGCTCTCTAGACAGAGCAAAATGATCTCAGGTACTAACCCAGAAAGGCACAGTAAATGTTATAAACTAGAGACAACAGTTGCAGTCATGTGAGGTTGGATGGTCACCTTCCCTTCACCCTACCTTGTCCTGCTTCAGCCATCTGCAACTGCTCACAAGTGACAGAGAAATCATGCAAAATTATCCCTTGCAACAATTCTGCCTGCTCAGATTCATATTCCCAGGCACTTATGACGCCCCCCGCATACATAGTGACTTCCAACAGCATCCCTTGATTAGTAGGTGAGTTCTATGAGTCGGGGATCTGGGTACATTTTAGCTGGGGCATCTCTTTAGAGTCAAATAGGCTGTAGTAAAAGTATACCTGGACTACTTTCTTCTGTGGAAGTTTGAAGAATCCATTTCCAAGTTTTTTCAAGTTGCTGCTAGAAATTTTTTTCATGTGGCTGTATAACTAAAGGCTATATACTTTTGCTGGCTATTCCCTGGAGGCTGCCAGAAGGCTCTAGAGGTCGCTGGAAGCTCCCTGTCATGTGAGCTGTTTATTAATCAGTCTAGGGAGGTGATTTACAGCTAACAGCAGCATTTGCATAAAAAGGAAATTTTGATACATTAGACATCTTTAAAATTTGAAATGCTGGCACTTCAAAAGTCACTATTTAGAATCATACTAAGCACACTTCAGAAAGTTGTAAGAAAATCCCATTCCATTGTCTCCATTTCCCACCCTTTTTCAAGTCCCCCATACTTTGAAATACACAAGAAAAAATGAGTCAAGATAGTAGGAGAGAATATTTGCAAATAATTTGTCTGATAAATTGCTAGATCCAGAGCTTTCCTCTCAGGACTCAATTACACAAACAAAACTGAATTAAAAAACAAAAGTA
This sequence comes from Nesogale talazaci, assembly GCA_004026705.1. Taxonomy (NCBI): domain Eukaryota; kingdom Metazoa; phylum Chordata; class Mammalia; order Afrosoricida; family Tenrecidae; genus Nesogale; species Nesogale talazaci. The sequence goes on along the minus strand of PVJH01018299.1, from coordinate 38,934 downwards.
GCTTCAGCCAAAAAGATAAGTGAAATATCAAGAAGCATAGGACAAGATGCTGAACAGGTTTAGTCATAAAAGAAGAAGAGTGAAATTCATAATGAGATACCTCTTCTTGTTCACAATTTACGTCGAGACAATAAGAATCTTGGAAAGATGCATATTTCGTTGTTACTGCACTGTACTTTAACTGGCTCATCTCCTCCCTGCAACCCCTCTGTAAGAAGATGTGGCTTAACTATTGATGAACCTTGGATCACCATTCTGTCCCCCCCCATTTATGATGATATAATTTTAGTTCTTTGATGCCTGACACCAGATCCCTTCAACACCTTGTGATCACACAGGCGGGTATCCAATAAAATGATTCATTAAAAAAAAAAAGGAGGGGAAGGAGGAAGGAAAAGCTTATACCAAGGACTCAAGTGGAAATGTTTGGAAATGAATGTGGCAACTTGTGTGCAAATGTGCTTGATACAGATGATGTATTGAATGTTACAATAGCTGAAAGGGCCCCCAATAATTTTTTTTAAAAAAAGAATGTTGGAGAGGGTATGGAGTACCTTATGTGCCAGAGGGGATGTTAGTTGGCATAATCTCCTTCTATAGTAGTTTATCAGTACTTGAAAAAAAGTGAAAAAAAGTCTTATCATATGGTTCAGCGAAAGAAATCTCTCTGGATAAATTCAGCAAGTGTCCACACAAACACTTTAGGGAATACACATAGCAGCAGTATTCCTAATAACCCCAAAGTGAAAACAGCCCATCAGCCTATGAATGGATACAGGAAACATAGTCTACTCATACAATGGAAAGCAACTCAGCAATATTAAGAAATGTGTGTTGATACATGGTTTCAAATGAATTCACCTTGTGAAAGCCAGGGAAAAAGCTTACATACATAATTATTCCATTTACATGAAATACATAAAAGAACTTACCATAAGTGAACTTAATAGAGTTGTGCATTACAAGCAAGATGCGAAGTTGTGACACATTTGTAAAATGCACAATGACCAAACTATTGGTCTTTCTTCATTTATATTTTCAAATATATTAGACTATACAGTCTGATGTATACATGAGGGGAATTTTAAAGTTTTAAAAAATATATATATATTTTTTCCTTCAGTATCCTTATCCCCCTAATTTTGAAGTCCCCCAGTGTGTATAACAAATATATGTTTTTCATTGTATATCCACATCATATACCTAACTATATATATTGCATATAAAGATATCACTTAGAAGACTAATATGTGTCTGACCCATGCCATGGTATGTTAAGTGACTTCACACACATTTGAAAGCTGGGTGATGAATACAGAAAATTGAAAAATAATTGATACTTTTGAAATACGGAGTTGACGAAGAATACTAAATATAACATGGACTGCCAACAGAATGAACTGTCAATGGAAAATCACAGCCTTCAGTAACTTAGAGGACAAAACTTCATCTTTCGTCTTCTGGACTTGTTCTTGGGAAGAAACAATCTCTGAAGAAGGACCCAATTTGTGGTAAAGTAGAAGGACAGCCAAAAAGAAGAAGAAGAAGAGGACTCTCAACAGGCTTGATTGACACATGGGTTACAACAATGGGTTCAACAATCTATACATACAATCTCAATCTCTAATCCCAATCTCAACTGCCAGGATATGAAAATAACTTTTCAAAAAGAACAACAAGTTTGGAGGCTTCACACCACATGTCCTCAAATTCTATTGCATAAAAAAAGTAGTTAAATGTACCTGGTACTAGTATAATGACAGATACATAGACCGATGGGACAGAAAAGAAAACTCAGAAATAAAAAACAACTACCTACAAGCAATGAATTTCAACAGAGGACCAAAAAATATATATGAAATGGTAGAAAACATCCTCTTCAACAAATGACTTGGGAAAAACTAGAGCAGCATCTATCGAAGAATGAAACAGGACTCACACTTCACCCCAAGTACAAATTTACAACAACATGGACTTCAGACCTAAATGTAAACCATAAAGTTTTAAGGCTTATTGAGAAACTTGGGACAAAGTTAAGGGCCCGACAGCAAGACATACACAGACTACCCAGAATAATAAAAGAAACACACACAATGAAAGATAAAACAACCTAACAGAATTTATTAAAAATTAAGCACATCAAAAAAATTCAGCAAAGGAGTAAAATGAAAACCCACAGACTGAGGAAAAATTAGTAATGACATAAGGGACTAATTACAAAAACATGTGCAATTCTGCAATATTTCAACAAGAAGAAAACAAATATTCCAATCAAAAGATGGACAAAGCATGTTAACAGGAAGTTCACTAGAGAAGACACTCGAATGCCTAACAAGCACATGAAGAAATAAATGCTCACGATTGCTTGCCATCCAGGAGATAAACTAAACAATGAGATATCACCTTGCATCCTTAACTATAGCAATTTAAGAAAATAAGGAAAGAAAGAACAACAAATTCTGGAGAGAGCGAGGAGAGGTTGGAATGCTCATCCACTGCTGTTGAGATTGTAAACATGTACAACCATTATGGAAAGCAGTATGGTGCTGCCTGAAACAACTGGGGAATAGAAATATCATATTACCTAGCAATACCTCTCTGGGGCAAATTACCCCAAAGAAACAAGAGAAATGAAATGAATAGATATCTATTCATGTTCCATGTTCATAGCAGCACAGTGCAGGACAGCATGGATCTAGAAACAATCCAGATTCTAATCAAGTGAAGAATAGACAAAGACACTCTGGTACATATACACGGTAGAATATTGTGGATCAGTAAAAACGCTGTGCTGAAACCATGAATCCATTGTTGACATGGAGTGAACTGGAAGTCATTACACTGAGTGAATTTAGTCAATCACAAATGGACAAATATTGCATGAGTCCACTGCTAGATATAAACACCATGAGAAATTCATACCCTGGCTTCCAAGCTATGTAGGCTTCTAATCTGATTCCCCAACCAATAATGTAGCATGTATACCAAGCTCCGTTATGTAAAATATTTATCATACCTTATTAGGACACCTCAAAAACTACCTTGAGAGGAAGATCCACTACAGAGAGGGTCAATTTCTAATATTGTGGGAGAAAGAGAAGACCAAATAAAACATTTCACATAGTGGGGTTCTTCGGTCAGTCTAAATGAACAGAAACCCTATTAGAGCAAGCAATGAATGTCACTGGGATCAAGAGAAGTGGGGCTTCCTGCCCATACTGGAGGGGGCTGCCACAGAGTGGAAGGTGGGTGAACCGAATGGGACATTCCACCATTGGATAAAACGTTTGGCATTGTTGTAGACACCCCAAGGAAACCTTTTTTTGTTTCTTGCATTTTGTTTCTAACTGGGCACATATGGCTTACATCCTAACCAATCCCAAATAATATACCACAGACACCCCAGATATTAGACCCTGTAGTTTTGAGAAATGGAACACCCTTCCTAGGCCACACCAGATTGAAAACCCTGATAAATGACCCAGACTTTACCTTAAACTCACTTAAAATAGAATCAAGAAATGGAAATTCCCCGTTGAATTTTAAACAGAAATATCCTAGTAGAAGATGAAGCAGAGTGAGTTGTCATTGGAATTGACAACAGAATGAGTTGTCATTGGATGGGTGTGTGCCCTATTGAGGGTGCCCAATGAATGGTAATATGGGACCCACATATATATGCTTTTCTCATGCTCCTTCTGCGCTTTTCCAACAAGTGTTAGTCTACCAGACAAGGTTCTTCTTCCCTCACAAATAAGGGTTCCCAAAAGTTGTGTCAAATCTCCAACCCTCTCATCATGTGTAGCTAGTGTCTAGTCACCCATATCTTGGAGATCTATAAGCTCACTACTCATGTAATGAAGTCTGACAAATTCCACACATGTTTGAAATTCTCTACTCAGCAATGCTATACTATTGTTTAATGCAATGTCATGATCAACAGAGTTTCTTTACACCCCAGATGGATGATTTAGGAAGTGCTACAAGAATACATCAATTATACCCCTAAAATTGAACAAGTTGTAGAAATCATAATTATAAGAATGGACCGTGAGCTCTCCCTTGATCATAACAGCCCTACTATAAGAACAATTAGGACTTATGACACAGTCCTTCCTGCCTGCTACTTTTCCTTATGAAGAGACCATTGCAGACAAGGGTATGGCATCAGGCTTGGAGGAAACTTACTAACAACCTGAGGTATGCAGATGACACCACTTTCCTTGGTGAAAATGAAGAGAACTTGAAGCATTTGTCAATGAACATCAAGGATTGTAGCCTTCGGTGTGGATTGCAACTCAATGAAGCAGACCAAAATCCTCACAAGTGGACTAATATGTAGCATCATGATAAAATGGAGAAAAGTTGAAGTTGTCAAGGATTTGGTCTTATTTAAGTCCAAATAAACTTGATAGAAGCAGCCATCAAGATGAAAAGATGCATGCATTAGGTAAATTGGATGCATAAGACTTCTTTAGTATATCGAAGAGCAAGGATGTTATTTTGAGGACTAAGGTGAGCCTGACATGGCATTCCGCATTGTATCATATGCATGTGAAAGTTGGACACTGAATAACAAAGACTAGAAGAATTGATATGTTTGGATTTTGGTGCTGAAGAAGAATAGTGAGTATAATGAAGAATAAGAATGCCCTGGACAGCTAAAAGGACAAACCAATCTGTCTTGGATGAAGTGAGACCACAGTAATCCTTAGAGGCAAGGATGGCACAGTTTTGCCGTACACATCTTGGACATATTGCCAGGAGAGACCAAGCCCTAGAGAAGGACATCATGTTTGGTGAAGTGAAAGTTCAGCAAAGATGAGGAAGGCCCTCAATTAAATGGATGGACACACGAGCTGCATCAATGGACTCAGGTGTAGGAACAATTATGAGGATGGTGCAGGACTGGGCAGTGTTTCCTTCTATCATGCAGAGGGTCACCAGGGGTGAGAATTGACTATGTGACACCTAACAATGGCAGCAGCCACTCTCCAATTGAGAGTAAGTTTCAGATCTTCTTCTGACATCCTCTTGATCCTTTCTTCCTCTCTGTCTCTTTTTTTCTTAAAACTTTTTATTTATTTATTTATTTTTTTAGGCATCACTGCCCTCAGGCGGTGGGAGTAGGAGGCCCAGCCTTTGCTCCTGGGAGCTGGAATTGAACCTCCAACCCAGTGGGCCACAGTCCCGCACACAACCAATACACCATTGGGGCTCAGCACCAAAACTTTTTATTGTAGTTTGAAATTTACAGAGAATGTTCCATTGACCATTTACATACGTTTTCTTTCCTCTCATCAATGTTAATTCCCCCAATGTAACAGTACTCTTCCTACTGCTTGAATTCCCTCTTTCCAATACCCTCTCTTCCCTGCCCTTTCTGCCAGCTGAATTTTGGTTATGTGAAACTTGTATCCTTTCAGTCTCAGAGGAATTTGTTCTGATTGGTCGAGGCAAGGCTTGCTTTCTTCCTGGTGTTATTATTCACTTTATAGGCCTGTCTATTTTTCAGCAAAAAGTTGATCCTTGGAGGTGAGCTCAGCTCCAGGTCTGAAGAATTATGAGGGTCTCACTCTCCAGGTGGGGATTTTCTCCTGTCTTTTTAATGATCTTTTGCTTTCTTCATGAATGACATATTAGTTGTCTTCCCACAGCTCATCAGGTCTTCTGTCTTTAACGTTCAATGTTCTGTTCTTGAGATGTTCTTTAATTATGAAATAGATTTAAGGTTGTGCTTTGGCTCTCATGGACTTGTTTTAATTTTCTTTAGCTTTGCCTGAACTCACAGATTAGCAATTGATGCGACTTATATTTATATGTTGTATAAATAATTTATATGCTACATGATGCATCTATGTATTATGCACATCATATTAAATTATACTATATTGTGAAAGCAGCAGTCAAGAGATAAAATGATACATTGCAAGTGTTGAAAAGCAACACTTGAGAGTAAAGTATGCTTGACCCAAGCCAAGGTGTTTTCAATCATTTCATGTTCATGTGAAAGTTGGACATTAAATAAAGAAAAGGCAATGCCTTTGAAACATTGTTGATGAAGATTACTAAATGTACCAGTGACTATCAAAAGAAAAAACAGATCTATTATGGAAGAAGTACAATCAGAATGCTCCTTAAATGCAGGAGGGTGAGACTGTGTCTCCCATTCTTTGGACATATTGTCAGGAGAGACTAGTGCCTGGAGAAAGACATCATGCCCGATCAAGCCAACGAGTCATGAAAAAGAAGAAGGCCCTGACAACATGTATTAGCCCTTTGACTAGAACAACAAATTCCAATATAAGAACCATTTTGAGGGGGGCCAAAGATAAGGTGACTTGTTCATCATGTTATCCGTAGGGTACTATGTACTAGAACTCATTAGTGGATAGATTGGAACAGAGTCAATAGTACCAAACAAAAACAATCACTCAGTCTATTAAATCCCTTTGCCATATAAGGTAATATATTCCATATTAGGAGAAAGAGGACTTTATTTTGCCTGCCACATATATTCAATATGTTATGAACAGAGCTCTAGTATGTTCCCATTTTAGAGATTAAATTTTTTTCCTAAAAAAAAATGCTTTCATATTGTTTCTGTTGTTACTGGAATAAAATGATAATGGAGTTTTTTCATAAGCATTTTGAAGCCCATGCATATAGTTTTGTGAAGTACGAATCGCCCTGTAGAAAGACTTTGGACCTTTGTTCCTGGTGCTTGCTCATCATATCAACACCTCATCCTAATGAGTAGGGGACTGACCAAAAAGGAACAGAGGGTCTGCTACTGATTAAGGGTCACCAGATGCCCTATCAGGAGCATGTGCTGAGGCAACTAGAGGCTCTGGATGATGTACAGGTGAGAAGTTCCCTGGCTAATCCATGTATGGGAAAGATAATGTATCTCTTTGTGGTACATGGAATTGCGGTACAGTCTAGGACCATAGTCCATTTCAGATTACATTTTATACATCTCTCTCTCTTTGAATCACTTTTTGTTATAATAAAGCTTTGGGTTATGCATTGGGCTCCCACAAGGACAGCAGTCACTCCACAGGTGTGTTAGTCTGGGTTTTCTAAAGAAATAAGCTCACAGACATTCATATGTGTATAAAAAATATCTTTATATAAAGATCAATTTCATATTAAAAAGCATTTCAGCCCAGTCTAGATCAAGACCATAAGTCTGATATAAAGGGGCCCAGCTAAAATAGGCCATGAATTAGGGTACTAACTAAAAAGTCAAATGTTTGAACCTACAGCTACTGTGGGGAAGAAAGATGGGACTGTCTACTTCTATAAATTAGTTCTTAAGACATGGCCCTGTTTGATGTTCACTTTCAGGAAGAGATCACTGAAGAAAAGAATGCTTTAGTAAAGTGTGCTGAAGAAACCAAATGGTGCTCGGCTATCAGAAAGAATAACTCCTGGAGTCTTAACAGCTTGTCTTCCAACATCCATCTAAGTGAGGCAACTTCCGAGTCCACATGGAAGAAGCACAGCAGTGTGTGGGATCCAAGACTATAAATAATAACGACCAAATCCAAATAGGGATGGTCTAAGAGCCTAAATCGTAAACACCTGATTTGCTTCTACAAGACTATGGATGATGGTGGAAACTCCCAATCCATTTTCAGTGTCCCCATATGGGTTAAGTCTCTGGTGTATCCCTTCTGACCATAGTCCAGGAATGTGAAGAGCCTATCAGACAGAAAGCCTAATGAAGTCAATTACGGCAGATGTTAAGTTAAAACGCAATGTCTTATTACCTGATCTCCCTTTTAATCCATTTTAAAGTTGTCTTCATTTATAATTTTTTCTGCTTTATTTTTGATTGAGGTTTATCAATCAAACCAGTCATTTCTTACCCAGTCATTTTTGTTTTTCCTTGCTTTGCTTGCATGTTTCCTGTGGCAGTCATGTGCTTATGTTAATTTTATGATTGAAATGTAGGGGTGGAGTCTGGCCTGTTAATCTGGAGTAAGCCATTGAGTAGCTGATGAGGCCTCTATGTGGGCATGACTTTCACCTGAGACTCCTGGGAAATCTCACGATATTTCCCTCGTGAAGATAAGAAGCTATCTTCCCCAGTTGTTGGGAGTTAGTTTCAGAGATGATTAATCACAGATAACACAGAATGGCGGTGTCTGGGAGGCTAGAGTAGCCGGTGGAGAGACCACACGGCTTTGCCCCGATGGAGCCGGACCTCTAAGGCTGGGGCAGCCACATGGAGGCCTCTTCCAGCCCTGAGTTGCTTCTGCCACCACGGGATGCTGTTGATGGACCCTGAGCCCTGGGAGCAAGGAGATATGGGGAGACCCCTGTCGGTACTGGGACTCTGTAGCCACTGACCTGTGACTTCGTGAGTCGGAAGGAAACTTTATGGACTGATTTCAGGCATATGGGTTAATATTGGACTTGTGACTTTGAGCTGGACTGGGTTGGGATGTTTTCTCAATGTCCTGTTCCCCTTGAATATAAACCCATTCCATATATCCATATGTGTGTCTTTGACATTTTTTCCTCTAGTCTATCTGGACTAACACCTTTCCTATTTGTGTTTTTGTATGGTTTTCCGTACTTGAAATCCAGATAGGAAGAACTATGCGGACAGTAATTGGATGGATAGTCACATAGAGGCAGTGAAGGGAAGATAGGGAAGTGGGAAGCCAACAACAGTGAGCATGAGAAGATACTATTTTGAAACTGATTTTGATGATGATTCCACAAAACATTCTAAATAATTCAATTGCATGATATGCTAAGATTATGCCAACAAAACAATTTTTAATAAAAAATCTTATGGGGGAAAAAAACCTTCAGAAATGTAATAGAGTCTAATAGTCATTTTTTAGGAATCTGTCACTAGAGACTTGAATGAAAAATTGTTTATCTATTCTTCCCTTAGAAGACAGTTCCAATTTAAGAAAAGCCTCTCTGAAAATCTTACTCTGTGAAGCATTTTCTAACAGCCAGCCTATAATGAAAAGCAACAGGTGGTTTTGAGAATTTTTTTTTAAGTTACAAAAAATGACAGTGTCCCAGCTCTGGAACTCTGTCTTGTAGTGTTCCGTTGAATGGGAATTGGCTTTGTAACTGTGTATTTAGTTTGGGGTGTGCAAATATCAAATAATATTAAAATCTTATAGGCATAATATTTAGACCCTCAGATACTCTGTTTCCCCAAATTATACATATGTATGTATGTATATATATATATATATATCTCCCTTTGCATTCCAAGGCATTTAAGGTCCCTCAGAGATTTTGAATAATGGTACTGTTTTCCTGAGGCATTACCAAGTTAAAAGATAGTAAATACGAGGTATGTTTACAATATACGGGATCCGATTATAACCCAGATCTGGGAGGCAGAAGAAACAGAGGTGTCATCATGGCAACAAATGCCCCATGGGGGATACTATGGTGTGGACAAGGGAAGCTACTCTCCACATGCAGGACCTAGAGGAGGAACAGGAGGACTCTGACACGGTGTTAATCGCGTTGTTATCAGTGAGAATATTACTTTCCCTGACAAGGTGTGAATCTGGTTCCACTAATAGCTGTTCAGTTTTACATAGTGACCTCCCTGAAGATTGCCAAACCCTTACAAAGAAAAGGACAATTGAATTTAAAGAAACATAATGGGAGAGGCACGCATCATAGGACCCCAAATCACCCAAAATCAAACAGGAAAATGAACAAACAAACCCAAAAGATATTAGAGCTCAAATAGCATTTTTAATAGCAGCAGCCCCTAAGAAAACTACCCAGAGAGGCAGTCATATACGTTGCTTGGAGCTGTTTATCTGAAATCGTCCTAGTTTCTTTTCCTGATAATAATAAAATGCAGCACGTGCAGGCTACAAGGCATTGCCTGAGTCGTGTTGGAACCCGGAACAAAGGGAAGCAGCATCTTCATAATGAATTTAGACATTTCTTTTCATGTCACTGTTGCTGATTTACAGTGGTAAGTCGAAGATTAGAGCAACTGTGCTTCCAGGGCATACATCCACAGACTTATTCCAAATACACCCTTTCTGTCTCTGTGATCTGCAGGTAACTGTAGTCTAGTTCTCTCATCAATGCACTTCATTAGGGCATCATTGAAAAATAAAAAGAAGAAAAAGAATACATTTTGTCTCATGGAAAAAATATTTTACCCTCAACTATAACATGTGATAAAATATTGCATTTTAATAAACTGCAAGTGAACATCTTTTCAAATCTTTAAAAATTTGCTGCTAAATCATAGGAATGCAAACCCACATATAACAATGATAAAACGTTTTAGGAAGACAAGATGGACCATAAAGATGAGCCAAGAGAAAAAGTATCATGCGCTTCCATGAATTATGAAACTTACTGAAGTTCAAAAATTGATGCAAGAATATGATTGAGTTACAATTGATAAATAACTAATTAACTGGGTTTTCTCATGGGTCAGCATTTTCTATCTTAAATTAAGATATTGACCCCAGCAAGCATTAGTCCAAAAGTGTTACTCAAAGATATGCTAGCTTTAAGTGTTGATCGTTCTGTCACGTAACAGTGGCAGACTCTGATAAGCATTAATCACTGCACAGCCTTCCAGAAGTCTGTCCCTGCTTCTCTCTGATGCACTACAGTACCTTTGACACCTTGAGCACCCACCCCACCCCAGTCTCTGAATTTCTGAGAATGAATCGCCTGTCTATTTGATTCTCCCAGCACCAGACGAATGAGAATATATCAATCCTGTCTAGAGTAGGTACAGCCTTCCTGGCTTGTCAAGCGTACAGAATTGAGATCAAAATCTCAAAGGGTCTTTCCACTTGATTAAACTTAATGTTCTCCATTTTCCAAAACTCACACCTTCCCCAAACTAGCTGCCATAATTCTCATTATTCAGAATGAAAGATAGTAATTAAAAACACAAACCAGTGATACTTTAATTGAGATGAACAGACTGATCATGCCTGTTCTCCCGGTGTCATTTTTGGGATCCAATTAAGTATCACAAGTTTGCTTTTGTGAAGGACCTCACTTTTTATAGAGGAAGCAACAAACCATTCATTTTCCCAACAGAATAAAAGCCCATTGTACCAGGTGGGCTGGCACCTATTGGTCAGCATGTGTTCTACTGGCCAATGCATTTTTTTCAATGATTTTATTTGGGCCTCTTACAGCTCTTATAACATTCAATGCATCATTTGTATAAAGCATATTTGGACACATGTTGCCATATTTATTGCCAAACATTTTCTATTGAGCCTTTGGTATAAGCTCCTTTCCCCCCCTCCTTTTTTTAAATAAATCATTTTATTGGGGGCTCATACAACTCCCATTCATACATAATTCATACATCCATTCATACATCGATTGTATACATTTGCACACTTGTTGCCATCATCACTCTCAAAACATTTTTCCTCCACTTAAGATACCAGTACCAGCTCTCCATATTTCCCTTCCCTCCCCTCACCCTCTCCCCCATGAACCCTTAATAATTTACAAACTGTTATTACTTTTTCATATCGTACACTGTCCAATGTGTCCCTTCATTCACTTCCCTGTTGTCCATGCCCCAGAGAGGAGATTACATGTAGATTCCTGAATTGGTTCCCCCTTTCTATCCCACCATCCCTCCACCCTCCCAGTATCACCACTCCCACCACTAGTCCCAAGGGAGCATCTATCCTAAATTCCCCTTGTTTCCAATGCCAGTATGCATCCCCTGGTCTAGCTGGATTTGTGTGATAGAATTGGGATCATGATAGTGGGTGGGAGGAAAACATCTGAGAACTAAAGGAAAGTTGCATATTTCATTGTTACTGCACTGTACCTTAACTGGCTCATCTCCTCCCTGCAACCCTTCTGAAAGAGGATGTTAGTTCACTGATTGATGAGCTTTGGGTCCCCAATCTGTATTCCCCCTCATTTATCATGATATAATTTTTAGTTCTTTGATGCCTGATACTGGACCCTTGGATACCTCATGGTCAGATAGACGGGTGTGCTTCTTCCATGTGGGCTTTGTTGCTTCTGAGCTGGATGGTCACTTGTTTACTCAAGCCTTTAAGACCCCAGACTCTCTATCTTTTGATAGCCAGATACCATCAGTTTTCTTCACCACCTTTGCTTATGCACATATGTCTTTGGTGATCGTGTTGGGAGGGTGAGCATCATGGAATGCAAATTTAATAGAACAAAATGTTCTTACACTGAGCAAGTATTTCAGTGGAGGTCCAATGCCCATCTGCTGTCCTACTACTAGTCCTATAAGTATATGCTCGTTGATCTATTTTCCCATTGTCATATATAAATATATGGACCTAGGTACATGCCTGCATTTATATCTCTATAAATGCTCTTTACCCACAGTTCTTTCCTCTATGTCCTTTTACTTTCCTCTAGTACCACTATCATGCTCAGTCTCCGTTTGGGTTTCAGTATTTTCTCTCTGTTACATTACTCTTGATCAATCCCTATCAGTTTTCTCACACCCACTTTGTCACAGATTTTGAATCACTTGTTATTCCCTTATCCCTGGGCTGGTCAACACAACCTCCTGTCCCTCTCCTCCCCTTCTCCAATGCAACCCCCCACCCCCAGAACCATCAGTCCTGTCATTTTTGCCTCCATACTGTTCATCCAGCCTATCTTATCTAGATAGACCTGCACAGGTAGCAATATGTACCCAAAAAAGGCATCTAAAATAAGGCAACCAAAGAAAATAAAACAATGATAACAACCACAAAGACCCAATGTCCAATATATGTATATATGTAAAAAATAAAAATAATGACAATATAAAAACCTGTAAATAGTTCAAGGTCTGTTCATTGACCTCCAGGAGTGTCCCCAGGTGGGGTACCCCACCCTGGCTCCAAAGTATTTCCTTAGCACTCCATCTGGAACTCCTTGCTCTTGCATACCCTTAGTGCTTTGCATGGTGTGATTGGGTCAGACAGGGTATAATCTGACCCTGACCCTGAAAGGCCTTGGGTCAGCAAGGATAGCCATATTTCATGATGGGGCTGGCCATATGATCCTGTCTGTGCATCAGCTGTTCTCAGTGGAAACATCTTCCTGAAGGCTCGGAGGGCCAGGAAGTACTCCATTCTTTCTTCCTTCCCCTTCATTTGTTTTCATGTCCTCTGGTCAGGCATATCTCACTCCCCAAACTACAGCTTCAGGGCTGGCCTCCAAGACAAATTCCCCTGAGAATGAGGTGGCTGCCCCTGTAATTGGGTTTGGGGTTGTATGCTCAGACCCCTCCACTGGTTCCTTGCTCCATGCCGTCACACTGCATTCACATCCTGGAACACCGGGTTTAAGTTTTGTCCCTCTTTCCCTGTGGAGCTATAAACAATATGCTCCCCTTGGGTGGGTTAGTACCCCAGTCCCTCTCTACAAATCACTATCTCACCCACCCCAACCCCCACCCCCGTCCCCCAACTCCAGTTGGCTACCATACTGGTCAGTGTTTTTTAACCAAGCAAATTGCCCTGAGAAGAGTCTTGGCAGGGGGCAAGACCCAAGCAAACTTCAAGAAAGTGCTATCAAATGATGAGGATGTATATGTATATTTTATGTATATATGTATGTATAGAAGCAAAGCTTCTACCTGGGGGATGAAATCTCATTTTGGTATGGTACTGACCTTGTTCATGACAGAAATACACTGTCCTTTCCAGGTCACTAAACTCTTCTTTAATACTCACCACACTATTTGTGTCCATTTCCTCATTTCATCTTACTACTCTGTTCTAAAGTTTTTAAATGAGATTGTTTAAGTTATATGGCTTGTAGGTCAAAAGTCTGCTCAAACTAACTGTGACATAAGCATCTGAAAGATTATTCATTTCGAATGTTGAACTTTCTGGTGTCCCCTTAAATATCATTGCTGAGAGCTTCATCTCTTTACACTAGCATTGGAAACTATACCTAGGATCCTAAATTCTCTGAGGGGGAAGCAGCTGTGGGCTAACTAGTTAGGAGGTTTTTGCTGCTGTCTGTAACACTGTGGTTGGATTATTGTACCACTGCTGACAGTAATAGGTGGCAGCCTCTTCAGCCTCCACACTGCTGATTGTGAGAGAGTAATCTGCCCCAGAGCCTCTGCCACTGAACCGGGCAGGGACCCCAGAGACCAGGCTAGATGTGCTGTAAATAAGGGGCTTTGGAGAGGCTCCCGGCTTCTGTTGATACCAGTGTAAGTCACTAGTGCTTACACTTGAGCTGGCCTTGCACCTGATGGTGACTCTCTCTCCTGGGGAGACGGCTAGGGAAGCTGGAGACTGGGTCAGCATGATCTCTCTACTGGATACTAAGACCATGTAAGATAAATGAAAAAGGAAACAGTTTAGGGGAAACAGAAATAGGAAAAAATATTTTCATAACATATTATACTAACTTTATAGCTGTCTTTGATAAATCGTCATGAAAAGAAGCTTAGAGTCAGATGATCATGACAAAGAGGGTCATATGTTTAAGCGTTTTCCTTTTCCTTACCTGTGATGCTGAACAGCAAGGAGTTGACAATGATGGCCTGGAAACGCATGGCGCTGGCTAAGCCCTGTCTGTACAGGCTGATCGTCTTCTCCTCTGTGAGTGCCCCCTGAAAAGCAAATGTCCAAGGTTTGTGATTTTCAGAGAGAGAGGTATGCAAATAAGTTCGTGTGAATCATTCAAATTTAGTGTAGAAAAGTCAAGGTTCTTCCTGGTGATTTTTCTGAAGTGGCCCAGGCTACCACCCATGTTTCTATCTAGATGCTTAATTAAACCCAAATCTAGTTCGAAAGAACAAAAAACCCAATTCACTGATATCATGTTGATTCCAGCTTAAAGGGACCCTAGAAACCGAATAGATTTTCCTCCTCTTTTCTATCTGAGACTGTAACTCTTTATGGTAGTTAAAAAAAAAGCCTCATCTTTCTTCCTCAGCGTAGTTCATAGTTTCTAACTGCTCATCTTGTGGTTAACAGACCAACAGGGAGCCCACTGTACCACAGGTAATTAAATTTGCAGTTCATTAGCACAGAATGAACCTTCACTTTCTCTGTGATAAAGACTTAGCAAGGGTGACCCAGAGTAGATGCCCTCCAGTCTTACTCTTACCCTGGTAGCTGTTTGCTCTTCCCATCCATCAAGTCTCTTTAAGGCAATTTTGAAACCACAAAACAGTAGAATAATTTGCCTCTTACTCTGTGATCTCAGACCAAAATGCACTTGTTGATAAGGAATCACAAAATGCATGCAATGAATCCAGAGGTTATAAACCACAGTGAGCAAGGGTACATGATCCTTTCCATTTGAAACTGGAGGTCACTGAGCACCTGATGCATTAGCCTGATGGATTACCTCTCCCTCTACCACATGCAGGTCTGACAAAGGACCTTAGACTTGAAAAACTGGCCTAGTGACTCCTATCATGTCACCAGAAACTGAAAGAATAAAGTCATATTTTTGCTATAATGTTAAGGAAATGTTTCCCAAAGATTTACTTATTAATTATCAAAGGTTCTAAGAGCAGATCGTTTTGCTAGAATTTGATGAAGAACAAATTCATTAAATATCTTCTGGGTCTAAATTTTTTTTATTAAGAAAACAACACAAGAGTTTAAAGGTTGCAGTCCTCAGGACACTCTGTCAAACAATCTGGGTGAGGATCAGCTGAACAATTGTTCTCCTTATTCCTGCTTTTTCATGGAATAGCATGTCTGAGAGCGACACTCATGTTATTGCATTTCCAACTCCATCATACAAAGCAAATGCCAGTAGGAAGTAGAATACCCCATATTCAAAAATAAATCCTTTAAGAATAAAGGCAAGTGACGTTCACTTTTAGACACACAAATCAAATAGAATCCGTGGCCACTTATAGGCTCTGGAAGGAGCCCGGTAGCTCACTGGGCTGCTAAGCCCACGGCCAGCAATTTCAATTCAGCAGCAGCTCCACTGGAAACAGACAAGCCTCTCTATTCCTGTCAAGGTCTGCTTCCTCGGAAACCCGAAGGAGCATTCCATTCCATTCTAAGGCTTTGGATGAGTAGGAATTTTCTGAAACGGTACTTGGTCGTAATCAGTGAAAATCTGACTTACACTGAAGAATATGTGCATTTTGTCCACTTACATGCAGGGACATTCTTGACACCGTAAAGTTTTCTACATTAACATTGACACAAACAGAAAGGGTACAATTGAATTTAAATAAATTTAAAAAGATGCACATGTAGTACAAGATCAACCCTCACCCCACTCCCAAACCAAACAAACAAACAAAATACAAACAAACAAAATAAAGAGCATAAAGCATATCTGAGTTCAATGAGTAAGCAATTTTAGCAATAGCTGGCCCTTTAACAAAATTCCCCATGAAAACATTCACAGATTCTCCTTGAGTTTCTCATCAATGGTAGTTTCATTTTGCTGAAAATAACAAAATACAGCATCTTTGAACTTAAAGACATTGCTTGAAGGGTGTTAGAAACCAGAGCCTACGGAAGAAGCAACTTGAGTGGTGGATGTAGAAGCTTCTCCTAGGGTCACTTGATGCCAAATTACAAAGGTGTATTTTTAAGCGTTACTTCTATGGTTTCCAGTCTAAGAGCGCAAGTTCATTCAAAACAAAAGCTGTTTAAGAATGTCTTCTACAATAATGAACTTAAACATACAACAATTTGAGGATGGTGCAGAATCAGGCATTTTGTTCTTCTATACGTAAGGTCACTATGAATCAGTATTGACTGGAGGGTACCTAATATCATTGTGATCTGTTGATCTCAGTAATATATTTATATAATTGTCTTCAATTCTCTGGAGATCCTTTTTTAAAAAAAATAAAAGCTGATGTTCTATTTTTTTTGGGGGGGGGGCATCACTGCCTCAGGTGGTCGTGGACGCTACCCAGTGCTGCTCCTAAGAGCCACCGCTGGATTTGAACTGCCAAGCCCGCAGGCCGCAGTCCTGCACTCAACCACTTACACCACCAGGGCTCAGCTGGAGATCCTTTTTTTAAAAAAATATTACATTTTGTGCCATGAGAAAAAATATGTTTGAGGGTAAAGATAAAACAAAGATTTTGTTTGTTTGTTTTATTATTTATTAAATCATTTTACTGGGGGCTCATACATTGTTTTTCACAATACATAAATAAACATACTGTGCCAGGCACCTTCACGTGTCTGCTGCTATTATCATTCTCCAATAATCCGCCTTTTCCCTTGAGTCCCTAGTCCCTATCCCTTCCCCTCTTCCCCTGCTATCTCCTTCCCACCAACCCTCAATACTTTATAAATTATTATTGTTCTGTCATATCTTACACTGCCCGACTTCTCTCCCAACCCACTCCCCTGATGCCCATCCTTCAAATAGGAGCTTATGTGTATATCCTCGCAGTTGGTTCCACCTCTCTACCCCACCTTCTCTCCACCCTTCCAGCAGCTCCAATCTGACCACTGGTCCGAAGGGGCTCATCCATCCTGGTTTCCCCATATCTCCAGCTCCCCTCTTCACCAGTGTACCTTCTCCAGTCCATCTGGATTTATAAGGTACAGTTGCGACCATGATGGTTGGGGGGAGAAAGACTTCAGGAACTAGAGGAAACTTGCATGCATCATCATTGCCCGGCTGGTCTGTCTTGACTGGTCTGTCTCCTCCCCGTGGCTCCCCTGTAAAGGGGTGACCAATTACCCACCAGTGGGCGCTAGGTCCCCACCTGCTCTCCCCCTCATTCATAATGATGTGATTCTTGTTCTTTGATGCTTGATACCTGCTCCCTTGGGCCCCTCTTGATGACACATGCTGGTGTGCTTCTTCCATGTGGGCTTTGCTGTTTCTGCGCTGAATGACGACTCGATTATCTTCAAGTCTTTGAGACTCCAGACATTCGATCATTTGGTAGCTGGGCACCATAGTTTCTTCTACTCTGTTTGCCTCTGTATCCATTTGTCTTCAGCGATATCGGGAGTCAATTGGTCCATTGATTTTGATTTTTGTTCTTTGATGTCTGATACCTGATTGTTTCAGTACCTCATGATTGCACAGCCAAGTGAGCTTATTTTATGGTGGGTTTTCTTGCTCCTGAGCTAGATGGATGCTTATTTATGCTCAAGCCTTTATGACCCCAGATGCTATACTTTTGATAGCTGGGTACCATCTGCTTTCTTCACCACTCTTGCTCATGCTCCCACATGTCCTCAATGGGTACCTTGGGGATGTGTGCACACAGTAATATGTTTCCCCTACTCCCCCCCCCCCCATTTGATGTCTACTGCCTAGACCTTTCACCACTGTGTGGCCACACTGGCTGTTGTGCTTCTTCTGTGTGAGTGTGATCTTTTCTCAAGTAAATGGTCTATTGTTTATCTTCAGGCTTTTAAGACCCCAGATATATACTTGGATGGCTGGACACCATCAGCTTTCTTCACCACATTTGCCTGTGCACTCATTTAGCTTCAGTGATCATATTGGGCCAGCGAGCCTAGAGGAATACCAGATTTATAGAACAAAGTGTTCTTGCATTGAAGGAGCACCAGGGAGAGGGCCCAAGGTCCACTTGCTACCATAGTATTTGGCCTATAGATATGTTCTTAAATTTATTCTCACCTTATAATAGCTAGTTGTATTTATATGTGGACATACCTATGTTTAGACCTCTGCAAGTGCCCTTTGTCTTCTAGCTCTTTCCTCTATTTCCTTCCATCTCCCTCTTGTCCCACCATCATGTTCCACCTCCACTGGCGTTTCATTGTTTCCTCACAGAATCATTGTCCTTGCTTAATCCCGACCAGGCCTCCCATACCCTCCTTTCCATGGATTCCAGACCATTTGTTGCTCCCCCTACCCCGTTTATGTAAAACAAAGTTGTTTTTTTTTAACACAATGCAGGTGGGTATCTTCTCATATCCCGGAAGATTTGCAACAAGTCGATGGGAATGCTGCCTCATATAAAATAGTAGCTTTCAGATGGATAGAGCGTTTTGGCAAAGAGGGAGAGAATGTAAGTGATTCAAGAAATGGAAGATCATCAGCCTCAAAAAAATGAATAAACTGTGGCTGAAGTATATAACATGATGAAAGAAAACCATAGAGTTATCATTGATGTGAATACTATTTAAATTGGGTTCTCCAATGGCTCCGTTTTGTTCAATTTTAAGTGAGTATGTTGACCTTAGGAAGTTTGGAGCACTAAGTTGTTATCTTTCAGGAACTGCAAAGATAAGCTAGCTGGTCTTTTCATCAGGAGTCCATGGAAATCAATCACTTTATGCCCCTTCTGCTGTCTCAGTTTCTGCCCCTGCTTCTCTGTGATGCAATTGTTACCTATGACATCTTGTACTGCACAAACACCCTCTCTAATTTACTAAGAATGAATTCATTTGTATTTGATTCTTCTCTCCCTAAAAGTATGACAATATATAAATTCTGTTTTATAAATTTAGAGTTTAATGAGTAAAACTTTCTTTATCTATAAGGGGTACACAATGAAGACTATATTCTCAAGGTATTTTCACACTCACCAACTTAATATTATCTATTTTCCCTAAAAATAGTATAATAACAATTTCCTCAAAGTAACGCTCAACACTAATAGCAATCAGAAAGGACAGCAAGTAAGAGACAAAAATCAAACCAAATCCACTGCCATCAACTCTGCTCTGGCTAATAAAGACCATGTTTAAGATTTCCACAGCCATAGATTTTCATGGGAACAGAGATTTCATCTTTCTCTTGTGGAGTGCTGGGTGTATTTAAGCTGCAGTCCAATGCTTTCCTCACAGCATTACCAGAGGTCCTTTGAATTATGATACCTTTATTGAGACCAGCAGATTGCTCACACCTCTTCTCACAGTACCCATAACAGTGACGATCTTGATTATCTGAAGTTTCCTTTCATGAATTAACTCATCTCTAAAGACCTATTATAAAGTAACACAATAATCAGAAACTTTATGTGTGTGTGTGTGTGTGGGAGCTCATAAAACTCCCATCACCATACATACATACATTGTATAGAAAGCACATTTGTACACTTGTTGCCATCATCATTCTCAAAACATTTTCTTTCCACTTAAGCTCCTGGTATCAGCTCCTCATATTTCCCCTCCATCCCCACTCGTCCCTCCCCCAAGAACCTCAATAATTTATAAATTATTATTATTTTGTCATATCCAACACAGTACGATGTCACCCACGTCCCTGTTGTCTGTACCCTATGGGAGGAGGCCATCTGTAATCAGTTGTAATCCTTGTAATCAGTTCCCCTTTCTACTCCACCTTCTCTCCACCCTCTTGATATCGCCACTCTCACTACTGGTCCTGAAGAGATCATCTGTCCTATATTTCCAGTTCATATCTGTATCAGTGTACATCTTCTGGTCGAGCCAGATTTGCAAGGTAGAATCGGGATCATGATAGTGGGGAAGAGGAAGCATTTAAAAACTAGAGAAAGTTGTATATTTCATTTTTGCTACACTGTACCCTGACTGGCTTGTCTCCTTCCCGCAACCCTTCTGTAAGGGGATGTCTTTCACCTACCGATAGGTTTTGGGTCCCCAATATGTATTCCCCCTCATTTACAATGATATAATTTCTAGTTCTTTGATGTCTGGCACCTGATCCCCTCCATACCTTGTGGTCACACAAGCCGGTGTGCTTCTTTCATGTGGGCTTTGTTGCTTCTGGGCTAGGTGGTCACTTGTTTACTTTCAAGTCTTAAGACCCCAGACTACATATCTTTTGATAGCTGAGCACTATCAGCTTTCTTTACCACATTTGCTTATGCGCACGTTTGTATTCAGTGACCATATCAGGAAGGTGGGTATACAATGGTATGATTTTTAGTTCTTTGATGCCTGATAACTGATCCCTTTGACTCCTCGTGGTCACACAGGCAGGTGTGTTTCTTCCATGTGGGTTTTGTTGCTTCCAAGCTAGATGGCCACTTATTTACTTTTATGTCTTTCAGTCCCCAGAGACTGTGTCTTTTGATGACTGACACCATCAGCTTTCTTCACCACTTTTGTTTATGCACACATTTGTCTCCAGTGATCATGTTGGGAAGGTGAGCATCATGGAATGCCAATGTAATAGAACAAAGTGTTCTTGCCCTGAGAAAGTATTTGAGTGGAGGTCCATTGCCCATCTGCTGCCTTAATACTAACCATATAAGTATATGTATTTAGACCTATTTCCCCATCATCATATATAAATGTACATGCCAATAAGGATGTTTTTCCTATGGAATAAAAACCCTATTGTGATAAGAGGGCATGAATCTAGTAATTAAAATGTCTTTGTCCAAGAATTCATTAGAAATTCTAACCACATTCAGATAACTTTGTTATATAGGGGCACGGAACCAAGCATAAGGTAAGAAAGGGACATAAAATACTGGTGACATGATATATCTTCCCCAGGAGAAGAACACTCTTACCTGGGGGATAGAATCCCATGTTAGCCTACTGCTTACCATGACCATAACCAAAATGCATTGCCCATTTCTGATAACTACCCAGTTGTATGGTAGTCACCATTACATTTGTGCTCATTTCTTCATTTCATAGTTCCTACCTGAAAACCACTACTCTTCCAGCTCTAGTTTTTTTAAATTAGATTTTGGAGTTTAAAGGCATGCGCTTCATCTGCTCAACCAACTGTTAGAGAGACATCAGAACAATAATTTATCTTGGGTTTTCAGCATCTTCCTAAGTTTGTTCCTGAGAATTTCATCTTTTTCCTCTAACACGATAAAACTATAACTATAGCCCTCAAACCTCTGAAGGGGAAGCAGCTGTGAAGGAGGTTTTTGTTGCTGTCTGTAACACTATGGTTGGATCACTTTGCCACTGCTGACAGTAATAGCTGGCAGCATCTTCAGCCTCCGCACTGCTGATTGTGAGAGAGTAATCTGTCCCAGACCCACTGCCACTGAACTGGCCAGGGGTCCCGGAGGCCAGGCTGGATGTTTTAGAAACGAGGAGCTTTGGAGAGGCTCCCGGCTTCTGTTGGTACCAGTGTAAGTAGCTAGTGCTTACACTTGAGCTGGCCTTGCAGTTGATGGTGACTCTCTCTCCTGGGGAGACGGCCAGGGAAGCTGGAGACTGGGTCAGCACGATCTCTCCACTGGACACTGTGGTCATGTAGAGGAGACGAACATGAAACAAATTTAGCACATACAGGAATATAGCCATGTTTTCATAACACACTATTTACTATAAGACTATTTGCTATAAAAAGCACTCAGGTATCTTAGATGGAAATTCCCTTGAGAAAGAAAAAGGGTCATGAATTTTAAATTGTCTGCCATTCTTACCTGTGACCACGAGCAGCAAGAAACTGAAGATATTGGCCTGGAAACCCATGATGAGGCTGATCCTTGTCCCAGGCTAAACACACCGTTCCTCTAAACAGTGCCTTTTAAAAGCAACTCGGAGGCAGTTTGTGGTTTCTAGGGAAGAGCCATGCAAAGCAACTGGGTGTTGATTACTAGGCCTCTTTCAATCACATCATGTGGACGTTGCTTTTGTTTTTTTAATTTAATTTAATGTAGAAGATGCATAGGCTATAGACATCACCACCACCACCCCAAAAAAAAACAAGAAAAAGAGGTCAATATGCATGTGCAGTAGATAATTTATAAATAACCAAAGGGTCACCTAGTTTCATGTACTGGAAATTTTCAGTAGCATTTAGAGGTTTTGTAGCAGGATGTATCCATGAAAGGAAATTCATCAAAATACTGGCTGGAATAATATGCAATGTCTTCAGATGGTGTTGCTGTCATTGCTGTTAGAGAACATCAAATTCATTCCATCTCACAGGGACCCTTTGTGCAACATAAGAAAAATACCCCGGGGAGAAAAGAAAAAAGAAAAATAACCCCAGTCCTGGGCTGTCTTCACCTTGGCCTTATCTTTGAGCCATTGTTACAGCTCTTGTGTCAATTCATCTGCCCCTGTCTCACAGAGCATATCCTTTTCCAGACACTGATCTCTCCTGATAACATGTCCAAATTATATGAGACAGCATTTCACCATATCTCTTCTAAGGAGGATTGTTGCTGTACTTCTTCCAGGACACATTTGTTTATTCTTCTGGCAGTCTATGGTCTTCTAATATGCTTTGCTAGTATCATAATTCAAATGCATCATTTCTTCTTCAGTCTTCCTCACTCCATGTCCAACTTTCACAAACACATGAGCTTATTGAAAATGCTACTGACTTGCAATCTATAGTGAAGGCTGGAGTCTTTGACATTCTTCAGTCCGTGTTTCAAGTCTTCTTCACTCTCAGCAAGCAAGGTACAGCTATCTGCACATCACAGGTTGCTAACAAGTCTTCTTCCAATCGTGATCCTTCCTTGCTCCTAAGACTAAACTTCTTAGATAATTTTATACAGTCAGCATCCTGATGGAGTAAGTATGGTGAAAGGATCCAATTCTGATGCATACAGTTCTTGATGTTTTGAAGAATTTTAGAACTGGGACCTATCGATGGGCTTTAGGTCCTCAACCTGTACTCCCCGGACAAAATAATGACAATTTATAAATTATTAGGGATTCATGAGGGAGTGTGAGGGGTGAGGAAGGGGAAATATGGGGAGCTGATACTGGGGTTCTAAGCAGAGGTGGATGTTTTGAGAATGATGGTAGGAACAAATGTACAAATGTGGTCTGCATAAAATTGATGTATGTATTGATTGTGATAAGAGTTGTATGAGTCCCCAATAAAATGATTTTTTTTTAATTTTAAAGAGGAAAAATCTGGCTGAGCTCTGGTGGTGCAGTGGTTGTGTGCCGGACTGCAGCCCACAGAGTTGATGGTTCAAATCCAGCACCGGCACTCCAGGAGCAAGGTTGGGCTTTCTGCTCCCACCAGGACAGTGATGTGGGGGGGAGGGGGCAAGAAAGAAAGAAAACCTTAGAGAGCAGTTCTCCTCTCCTCATGTGTCTGCCGTGAGTTGGAATTGACTTGATGCTAACTAACAGCATAATGACACTTTATGTTATTTGCATATACTAATGAAAGACGCCCAAATAATAACAAGGAATTTTGTTGGTATATGATTCACATCATGTGCAATTTGATATCAATCACCTTTTAAAAATTGTACAATTAGCACAATCAACTTTTTTTTCATGTACTCATTGTTATCGGGTCCCCATTTCTACCAACCTCCCCTGCCACTCCCATCAGAAAAGCATTAATGCACCCACAATCTCTAAAGCTTTACCTCTCTTGGAGTGCATAAAAAAGAAAACATATCAAAAATACTAAATACTGAAAAACCCAACCATATGAAAGTAAGCCATGCACTACTCCCTTTCTCTGTTTGAATGACTGTCTCATTGGCTATACATGAGTATAATTAAATGATCTTTAATTCCCATTCTTTACCATTTTATCCAAAATTTTCAGGTGAATTGTTGCATAATCCATAAAACAAAATGCTGACAATCAATAAAACATGAAGACTTAATTTTTTGGTATTTTCAATGAAACTTCTTTCTGATTTGTAGCCTATCCAAAATATGTGACAGAAAGCTATCAGGAGCTGAACCCTGGTGGTGCAGTGGTTGTGTGCAGGGCTGCAACCAATAGAGTTGATGGTTCAAATCCAGGAACAGCTCTCCAGGAGCAAGGCTGGGCTATCTACCCCCACCAGGGCAGTGATGTGAAAGAAAGGGAAAAAAAGAAAGAACGCTATCAAAGTTCAAGTCCGAATGAACAGAGAACATGTCATGAGGAATAAATTTGCTAAGATCAGATGGAACTTGATTGAAATCATAGAATATAAAAAATGTGTTTAGCTGTATTTAATTGGCTATGAAAGGTCACTCAATGTGTGTGGATAATAAAAAGCTATGGTTTTCAATGGAAAAAAAGGTTAATATCAGAACATTTCACTGTGCTCATTTGAGAACTGGTACTAGACCAAGAGACTAGGACAAGAGACTCTAGAAAAGCTGTTAGAATTGCATTCTTTCACCACACTTAAGTATATTCTGAGGACATAATATGACAACTGTGCTACGTGAAGAAGAATATGGCCTCAGCATTGGAAGAAGGCTTATTAACAATCTAAGATATTCAGATGACATGTTCTTGCTGACAAAAGTGAAGAGAACTTAAAGTGTTTGCTGATGAAAATCAAGGACTGCAGTCTTCAGTATGGATTTAACTTCATGCAAAGAACTCAAAAATCATCACAAATGTACAATGGGTAACATCAAGATAAACAGAGGAAAGGCCAAAATGATCAAGGATTTTGTTTTTCTTGGATCCACAATCAATACAAATCGAAGCAACTGGCAAGAAATCAAATAATACATTGCCCGGAACAAATCTACTACAGAATGTTAAAATGTTGAAGAGCAAGAATGTCACTTGAGAATAAAGGTGCCCTTGACCAAGCCAGGCATTTCCAATCACCTCACATACACGTGAAAGCTTACCATTGAATAAGAAAGACTGCAGGAAAAAAAAAACGGTGCTTTGAATTATGTTTCAGCAGAGAACATTGAAAGGACTAAGGACTTCACTTGGTGCACTTTGCAAATGTTGAGCAGAGACACCAGTGTCTAGAAAAAGACATCGAGTTTGGTTAAGGGAGAGTCAGCAGGAAAGAAGCAGTCTTTCAGTGGGACGGATTGGCACACTGGCTGAAACAACCATGAGGACAGTTCAGGCACAGATAACATTTTGTTCCATTGTACATGGGTCCGCTATGTGCTGCAACGGACTTGATGGCACCTAAGAGCGGTAGTCTTAAAGTGCCATATTTGGAGAATTTTCACCTAATATTTGCTGAAGTGCATAATGAAAAGATAAGGAATTGAAAACACAAATCCTATGAAGTTCATGTAAAAATCTGGCACGACCCTAAAGAGCATGAAGAGCATGACATATGCTCTTCTCTCACTGTTGTCGAGTCCAAATGGATTCATAGCATCTCTGTAGAGAAGAGTAGAGCCATCCCTGTGGGCTTCGGAGACTGTAAATTTTTATCGGAGTAGAAAACCTCCTTGTTCTCCTGAAACATCAATTATTAATATGACTTTTGGTGCAACTCCCAAAAGGAGGATCATAGTGGTTAGTATATTCATAAATAGTAAAGAAGAAATTCTGAAGAAGATATAACACGATCAAATATGGGAAAATATTTTTATTAATCAGAGATTTTGCTTGTAAGCAACATAATAAAAAAAAGAACCATGTCTAACCTGAGCATAAAATGAACCACTACTTGGTGACTTGTCCAGTTGGTGGAAAGCCGAGAGAACAGGGTGTAGAACATGTACTGGGAACTCCATGTCCCCATAAGCCAGCAAATAGATTTTACATGATCCATCACCCCCACAGATGAACAGGGGATAGTCATAGTGGCTTGGCGACCATTTAGGCACATTAGGTCCAAGAGACATTAGATATTCGAAGTCTGTGTTGCTCCCATCCTATCTCTAAATATTGTAACCTCTATGAATTGAATATTATCAATCCTCATATGCATACTTCCAAGAAGCACCTTCCAAGAAAACGGTTCCAGCTTAGAAATTATAACCTACCCAAACACTCTGAAAGTCCGACCTTCAATGAAGATATGGTAACCATTTTTTCACCTGTTCCCTGGGACATGGCTGGAAGACAGCATTTTTATGCAGGTTGTCAGTTTCTCTCCCCTCCAGACAACAGTGCAATTGGCTAATGATGCGTATGGCTTCTTAGTTTGCCTTCAAAGAAAGGGTCAACAAACCCTTTGTGTGAGAACTTGTCACGGAATGCAAGGTACATGACAAG
The DNA here is from genome assembly GCA_004026705.1 of Nesogale talazaci. Lineage (NCBI taxonomy): Eukaryota > Metazoa > Chordata > Mammalia > Afrosoricida > Tenrecidae > Nesogale > Nesogale talazaci. The sequence continues at coordinate 12,144 of PVJH01018299.1, read as the reverse complement.
AACTGTATAGAATAAAGAACTTGAATAAAATTGAGGACCCTGGAGTGCCAATACTTAGATGCCCCCTACATCCCACTTTTGTTTTGCTTTGTCTTATCTCTATGTCTATAATTTTCTCAATTTTTACAATGCTCCTTGGATCCCTTGTTCTTTATGAGAGAGCCGTTCTGAATCCCACACTAGTGGACAGATCCTCCTCAGAATCGAATCCCCAGAAGAGACGTTTCTACTGACTGCAGAGCCCGCCAGAGCCTCATCTCCATTTATTGAAAACACAATTTAAGTGAGATAGAAGAGCATGCAGGTTCCATTTTTTGAAAAACACATTTAAGCAAGGTAGAAGAAGCATGCAGGATCAAATTTAAAAGAAAAGAAGCAGCCAGTGTGGTGGAGAATCACTGGCCTGCATCCTCGAGAGGAGGTTTCTCTTCAAGGCTGAAGCATGGTGGTTGGAGAGTTATAACCTTGTTGGCAGTAAGAACCAGCCACATCTTCAGCCTGGAGATTGCTAAGAGTGAAAGTGAAGTCTGTCCTACACCCACTGTCACTGCCCCTGGAGTTGTTGAGTCGATGTATGCTTGATCAGTAGTCTAGGAACCTGTCCTGGTTTCTGCTGGTACCAATGTAAGGAGCTGCTCACATTCTTACTGGATTTGCATTTTGTGGTGACTGTTTCTCCCAGAGATGCAGCCAGGGAGACTGGAGACTGGGTCAGCTTGGTGTCCCCTGGCACTTGCAAACAGAGAGGACAATTACCTAACACAATACATATGTATGCACACCCTATATCAGAGGCACAGTAAAATATATCATTGAAACTATAGCATCTGATAATGTTACATATCAACACACAATTAGAACCACTTTGGAAACAACCACCATTGCCCCTAGATCATAAAACTGTTTTGAGCGATATGGAGATACAACATTAGAGGGATTGAGGCACTTTGAATTTCTCTCCAGAGACCCAGAGCAACAGGGACACGAGGACCGGGGTCTGCGGCTCCCTCTCTGTCCCTTCCTGCCTGCTGCAGCCCAGCTCACATGCAGTCTCCTCACTTATAAAGAAGGAGATGCTGGTCCAGCTCTGGGGACACCAATGCAAAGCAATCAGGGAGTGAAAGGCAAACTAAAAGGACAGAGGACATGGAACTCACTAATCAGAGGAAAAATTATCACAGAACGTGGCATCTTATCCATATAAAGGACATAGAAGTTTGCTTATTAGATCTAACATCAACTTCTTAAAAATGAGTGACCAACAAGAAAACAACACTGTTGCAAGTCAACCAAGTCCTACTCACAGAGAGCCTGAGGAGAACCCTGCTCACAGAGCTCCTGACGTGTGATGCGGAAAGAAGCCGGTTCCCAGGCTCATTCCACTGTGTGTGTTCAAGGCTTTAAGTTAACAGCCACTGGCCACTGTTGGAGGTGTCTACAAACTACTGATCGGCTTCTCTCTTAAACTCAAAAGCAGTTTAAAATAGATTGAGATTCCAAAAATAATGAGGGGCTAGTCTCCATAAATCCATGATCTAATAAAATAATAAGAAGAAGTAATACAGGTAAGAAAGGCTTTTGCCTCAAGTTTTGATTTTTAAAAAATGTAGTTTGATGACATCCTCTTACAGAGGGGTTGCAAGGGGAGATGAGCCAGTTAAAGTACAGTGCAATAACAAGGAAATATGCAACTTTCCTCTGGTTCTCAAATGCTTCCTCACACCCACTATCATGCTCCCGGTTCTACCAGACAAGTCCGACTAGAATAGGGGATGTACACTGAAGTTGGAAACATGGGGAATTTAGGATAGATGTTCCCACAGGACAAGTGATGAGGGTGGTGACCCTGGGAGGGTAGAGGGATGGTGGAGTTGAAAGGGGGAACTAATTTCAGGGATCTACATATAAGCTCCTCTCGGGGGCATGGCCAACAGGGAAGTGAGTGAAGGGACACATTGGACAGTATACGATATGAAATAGCAATTTGTAAATTATTAAAGGTGCATTGGGGGGAGGGAGGAAGGGAAATATGGGGAGGTGGAACTGGGGGCCTAAGTGGAGGGAGGATGTCTTGAGAGTGATGATGGAAACAAGCGTGCAAATGAGATCTGCATACAATTGAGGTATGTATGGATCGTGAGGGGAGGTGTATGAGTACCCAATAAAATGATTCATTTTTTTAAAAAGGGAGGGAAGGAAAAGGGGAACTTCTTTTTTAAAAGAGGAACATACCAAGGGCTCAAATGGAAAATGTTTGAAATGAATGTAGCAACATGTGTGCAAATGTGCTTGATACAGGTGATGTACTGAATGTTAAATAGCTGTAAGAGCCCCCAATAAAATTATTTTAAAAATGTGTAGCCTGAAAATGCCTGAGGTCCAAAGACACTTTTATGCCAATGGCACCTTCAAGCAGCAGTGGGGATCATCCAGTCAGTGGACCATAGAAGGCCTGAGAAAGCATCAATATCAGCTAATGTCCATGCCTCACCGAGGAGAAGCAGTACTCGCTATCATGTCATGAGTCAGTTAATTAAATGTTTGGCCAAATATGACAGGCTGATTTTTAAGTGGGGAATATTCTATGACCCTCAGATGATGCGATCCATATGTCCATCTGCAGAAAACGATTTCCACGTCTGCTTCAAGAACATCAAGGGCACTGGATTGGATTGGTTTGAGATTGGATACCAGGGCATGCAAGGATTAGAGAAATGGAAGATAGGCCCAGAGTGTGCCTGTGTGGAAAATCCTCAATGACTTTATATTGACTTAAGGTCTAAAGCCCCCACACTCAAATACATAAAAATGATGCCATTATGTCCATTCTGACTTCCAGAAACCCTATGTAAGGTTTCTAGATAGAATATCTTTACAGAGCAAACAAACACCAACATTATCTTGAAAAACAATTGATAAGTTTAAACAGTTTACCTTGCTGTTGGAGGTTCTAAACATAGCTCATTATACAATTAGAAGGGCTGTGATTTTAAAGTAAATATGAAGGAAAGACAAACCACCAAGTATCATTCCCACCTCCTTTGGGAAATGATAAGAAAGTGATAGGTTCATTGGGGAAATCAACAGGTGACCAGAAACAGAACATCTTGTGACCCTGTGAGCATCAGCTCTTCAGTGGGCTCTGTGGGGCGGGACTCTGCAGCATGCAGGGAAGGTAGGCCAGCCGGTAACGATCTAGGAATGGAAGCCTCTCTGGGAGAGGGCGCACCTATCTGAGAGGTTTGGGAAACCTCACAAATACTTTTTCAATTGTCCCAAGAAATCAGAGACACTTGAAATACCACCACCAGCACCAGCAGCAGGACCACCACCACCCCCTCTCCCAGTAAAAAAGAAATAGTAAGTTGAGGGCAACAGAGATACAACTGTCATACAACAGAAACAACAGAGAATAAACGGAGTTCCAAACCCACTTTTAATTTAGCAAGACCCTGATTCATTTAAAGAAATAAATTGGAAACATCATCACATGCAAGGTACAGGGAATGAAAAAGGGAGCTCTGTGAGTATGGAAAAGAATATGTGTAGTACAATGTAAGGCTTTCAAAAAGTTAGAGTTAGAATTCACAGTCTTTCAACTCTTGATTGAATAGACATTTCCAATTCTGGCCCCAAAGGAGCAACAAGAACAAAATTTAATCTCCTGCATGAAACAACAGAAGAAAATTATATTTACTAGTTAAAACACTTGGTTGGTGATGTAAAGGTCTGAAATTTGAGCCAAGGAAGGCAAAGGAAGAGAGGCCTATATCTACATCTGAAAACAATAATTGATTGTTATTTTTTCCAGCATTTGAAAATCATTCTCAGACACTGATCATGAAATGAAGCACAGCTCCATTCTGACAGATGCGAGTTTACCGTGAGTCAGAAAAGAGTCTTTAACTCCACAGAAGTAGATCGCTGCTCTGTCCACAGTCTGCTGTAGCAGGAACTCAAACCTTTTAGCTGGTCACAAGCCATTTGCTCACCATCACTAATTACATCTTCATTTTTGTGAAGACTACAAGGCAACAGGTGTCCTTCATGCCATGTTTTGAAAGTAAAGAGAATGTTACGAGGACAGGCAAGTCGGGTGCTTGGCACAGTATAAGTAACTATGTGTTGAACAATGGATGAAGAAAGGCGATGTGCGAGTGCCCAATAAAATAATTAAATATATATAAAGAAATATCACACATTAAAATATTTTTAATGATAACTTTGGAATCTAAGACTTTCGCTCTCTGCCTACTCTCTAGCTCTTGGCATAAATGCTCCCTTTCCAACATCCCTCAGTGGGTTTAGCCCTGCTGACCTGAGCCTCACAAACGGAGGCTTTCCTGGAAGGTGGCACCAGACAAGAGAGAAACTGCAGCCTGGCGGCACCATCCAGACATTCAGAACCCTGCTCTACTGTGTTTGATATGAGAGGAGATTTGCAAAGCTACAGATACTCCTCCTAATCAGATGCAAATAGAATTTCCAATAAAATATTAAAATAAGTGCTGTAATTCATAAGCGGTTGGCTAACCACGAATTGGGCTTGCTTTTTTTCTTTTTTCGCTGACAGCATCCCATCTCAGTATCATCGAGGGCCCATCATTACAGGTTGCAGCCAGCAGAGGGCAGGCAAATAGTGTGTGGCTTTACTTACAAAAAACAAAAAAATCAGGCAATGGAATTGAGCGCAAAAGCCCTTAAAAGTTTCAAGGGGAAGAACAGAGGAGGAACGGGGGAATTTAACAATTATGGGAAAATCACACTGGTTAAGGGTAGTGGGATAGACAGGTTGATTATGCCAACCTGGCCAATAGGAACATGTGGGGTTAATTTGGAGTAATTATATGTAGTGGTTAAGACACTTAGATGGTGACCTAAAGGTTTGAAGTTTGCACTTTGATTGGAGCGCAAAGAGATCAGTGCCTCTGCATGGCTCACCCACACCTACCCCTCACCCCCTCCCATGTTCTCTGGTGATCAGACCAGCATATGGCTGCATCAGCTAGTTCTCTGCCTCAATTTGTGCGCTACACTACCTGTGGGTCAGGCAACCTGTGGTCATGTCAAAGAGCTAGAGGCTTCTTGGAGGCCCACTTCACCACACTGCTGGTGTGTCCATTAGTTGAGCTTGTGGCTGGCAGATCCTGTCGTGTTGCATTGCCTACTGTTTGCTGCCTGTGGAGAGACTGTCTGCATTACCTGAGAGAAGCAGCAGTTTTCTTCCTTGACCTTAGAGCCAGCAGCCCTCTTGAGTTGAAGGACTTCCCAGAATATAACTGTTCCATGGAAGTGAGTTAAATTAAGCCTTCTGCATTGCTGTGTGGACCAATTAGCTATTCTATTCCTTTAGGCTGCATAAATCTATCCGTATACACATACATAAGTGTCCTACTTTTTTTCTCTAGAGAAGCCTGACTAACACAGAAAGTAATTGTCGTCACTGATGTCCCCTGTTGGAATTACTGTCAATTACTTCTAGTCTTGCAAAAATTATAATTGACAAACAGCAAAGCAAAAGCAATAAAATTAGTAGCTGAGGTTGCTTATGTGCATGCTAAAACTTCCATATGATTTCTTGGTGTGGACATTAATGTCAAACCTACATGGACATCCAAGTAATTGGCCTCAATATATGTTTTTGCTTCTATTAAGTTCCCTGTTTCATTTTAGAATGCCTGAAGTCTTGAGAGCTTACAGGTGATCATTGGGTCTCCAAACGGTCTCTTTGTGCCTGGAACAACAGGAAAGAATGTCAGACGTGCATGTGTGACTTATTGGAAGACAAAAATAAACAGCGAATTGCCAGGAGTCTAGAAGATTGAGAGGGTGCCTGGCAACCATGACTGAATAGTCTTATCAAAGATTCTGTATTAGAATTTAAATGCTATGGACATATTTTACTGAAATCTACAGTTTGTAGTGAATTTTCACTTTCAGACATAAATTCAGATGCCAATTGAATTCTTTTTGTTAATCAGCTATGTAAATGGCTTTTCCTTCAGGCAGAGTGTGTCCATTACAAGCCCCTCTCCAGTCACTCAAGGGTCATTCTTGCCATCAGGGGACTTTCTTGGACAGGTCAATGAGGGAAGCTGAGGTACTTGAGATACATGGTTATGCATCAGAACCTTAACTGTCCATTAAATGGTGATCACATTTTCTAATTCATAATTAGAAATAGTCCTGTTTTCCATTTCTGTAGGCCTGCCTTTAACAGAGATGATTTGATTTGCTGCCAGTCATGATTATTGTCATGCTTTTCTTTGTTTTCTATAATTAGCTACATGACTTTAAGTCCTTAGGACTCCTTGTGGGCAAATGCAGACTGTTGCTCTCATCTGAATGATGTCGGTTGTCATGCCGTAGATAAAACAAAGACATCTCTAGAAAATAGAATTGACTCTGTGGTCTTCCCCCCACCCACAGAGCAAATTCAATTAAAGGGGATCTTGTCAGAACAGAATTTCAATTCTTCACATCCTCCAGGTTTCTGAAGCCAGTTCTCTCTCCCTCCCTATACCCAAGCTTTTGGCAATGTGATTTTGCAGCTCACTCAATCAGCAGGGGTGGGTTACATGCCTTGGGTATGACCTGGTTTGGGAAATTGCATTGATACATGATGTGGCCATCATGTACTTTGGTGTCAATTTCATGATTGCGAGTGTAGGAGTAGAATTTAGCCTGTCAATCTGGAGATAGACAATGAGACCCCTCTGTGGACATAACTTTCTCTGTGAATTCTGGGAAGTCTCACAATATTTTCCTTGTGAAGATGAGAAACTTACAGCTCAGACCTTGGGACGCATTGCACCTAACAAGATGGAAGGTTGGCTTCCTGCAAGACATCTGGGAGGAGAAGCCACATAGGCGTGCCCTGATGGAACCAAACCTCTGAAGCTGGAAAAGCCACATAGAGACTCCTGTCGGTGCTGAGATGCTTCCACTACTACAGGTAAACAAGACGCTGCACCCATTGAAGTGTGATTGTCCTGGCATCATTGCATGTGCTTCATGTGTCTGAAGAGGACTCATGGATTGGTAAATGACATGAGGGCTAATATCGGAATTATGGACTTGGATTGGACTGGGCTGGGATGCTTTCTCAATGTTCCATTCATCTTGCATATAAACTTCCCCTTTAAAAAGCATATACATTTTTATGAATTTTTCCCTAGTCTACACAGACCAACACGCATGAAATATAGAAGAACCCACAACTTGGAGCAAATGGTGACAGTATTGAGTCTAGGCTTCAAGAGGCCTTAAAGGTTTTCATTTTCTGACTGGGAACTCTGCTAATTGCCATCATAGAAATCTAAGGTTAATTGGCCAGATTGTGAGAAAAGGAAAAGAAAAAATCAATCAACTATATAGTTCCAACTGATGGACAGTCAATGTATACAGAAGAGAGGCATTTCAGTCTTTCTGTGTTAGCATGCACACAGTTGACCTCCAAAAAAATAGAAACAACCCAGTCAAAATCAGTCAAGACTAATCCATATGAGCACAACTGTGTATCCATTCGCCAACTAATTAACATAAGAACAATGGAAGTGTTTATGTCATTGCATTTTGTGGATTGTTTTTCAAAATTTAAATGACTAACTAATACATCATCCTAAGTTACTATTCACTCTACCCCAGCAAGCTCTTATCCCTTCCTTTGCTAGATTTTTTTCTTAATACTTAAAAAAATGACCTGGCGCTGAGCCCCGGTGGCGTAGTGGTTGTGCGCGGGACTGTGGCCCACTGGGACGGAGGTTCAATTCCAGCAGTGGGGCTGGGCCTCCTATTCCCACCACCGGAGAGCAGTGATGCCCCCCCCCAAAAAAATGACCTGGCATATATTTCATTATGACATGCAATTATTGTCTATATTCCCCAATGAGAATGAAGCTAAGAATGTTTGTGGGTGACAATGGTAAGCAATCAATAAATATATATTGGATGGATCATCTTTGTTCTTTTTTCATTTATTTTTCTTTCTAATTCATGTCTTGCAGAGTGCACAGGCTCCAGTCCATTTTTCCTGATGCTTATATCTCCACTTCTCTGAAACCATGATCTTCTGCTCCACATGGCTGTGCTGCAGCTCATCCATGAGGCAGAGGTTCACTAGTCTGCAGTAGGAGCCACCCGCCGAACGTGAAGGACCTCACCAGAACCTGGAAACAGACTAACAGTGGTTGAGAGGAGGGTTCTCCACTTTAATGTGCTCTTCTAGCTCTCCATGCAGCTCTTCCCAGAGTCAGTTCTAATCCAAAGAAATCCCATGTGGAACAGAATGAACCCCTGTGTTGTCCTACTCCATCCTCCCACAGGTCAGTACCTTTGAGCGCTCTCCTAGCTCTCCATGCAGCTCTTCCCAGAGTCAGTTCTAATCCAAAGAAATCCCATGTGGAACAGAATGAACCCCTGTGTTGTCCTACTCCATCCTCCCACAGGTCAGTACCTTTGAGCGCTCTCTTGCAGCCACTGTGGAAACCCATATTGTTGAGCGTCTCCCTTGGTTTCACTGACCTTCTACCCAGTTTGGTGTCTTTTCTCAGGGACTGGTGTCCTCTGATAACATGACTAAAGGACAGGAGACAAAGTTTCGACATTCTGGTTTTAAGGAGCGTTCTCACTGCACATTTCTTCTTAAAAAACTCTGTTTGCTTTTATAGCATTCTGTGGTTTTCTTGGTAGTTATGGCAGTCATGTGCTTATGTTAATTTTATGGTTGAAAAGTAGGGGTGGAGTCTGGCCCGTTAATCTGGAGATAGCCATTGAGTAGCCGATGAGGCCTCTATGTGGGCATGGCTTTCTCCTGAGACTTCCAGGAAATCTCGCGATATTTCCCTCGTGAAGATGAGAAGCTATCTTCCCCAGTTGTTGGGAGTTAGTTTCAGAGATGATTAATCACAGGCAACACAGAATGGCGGCGTCTGGGAGGCTGGAGGAGCCGATGGAGAGACCACACGGCTTTGTCCTGATGGAGTTGGACCTCTGAGGCTGGGGCAGCCACATGGAGGCCTCTGCCAGCGATGAGATGCTTCTGCCACCACGGGATGCTGTTGATGGACCCTGAGCCCTGGAACTGAGGAGCCATGGGGAGACCCCTGTCGCTGCCAGGACTCTGTACCCACTGACCTGTGACTTCATGAGTCAGAAGGAGACTTTATGCACTGATTTTGGGCATATGGGTTAATATCGGACTTGTGACTTTGAGCTGGACTGGGCTGGGATGTTTTCTCAATGTCCTGTTCCCCTTGAATATAAACCCATTCCTTATATCCATATGCGTGTCCTTGAATTTGTTCCTCTAGTCTGCCCGGATTGACACAGTAGTCTTGGTCAAAAGTGAAATTTAAATGCGTGATCTTCTCATCGGTTTTTTATTCACTGTGCAATTTTCATTTCCACAGGAGTATCTGACACACCACGACATGTGTCAGGTGTACTCCCTTAGTCCTCAAGATGCCATGTGTGCTCTGCCACATTTTAACAAGGGCTTGTGCAGCAGCTATCTCCTCCTTATCCATCAGAGGCTATTTATAAACTACAACTTCCACCACCAAAGTTGATTTGGATGCCCAAGAGATGCGTTTAAGAGGATGATGAAAATAGATTTAAAACGTCGTGAATGCAGTTGTCATAAATTTCTACAGTGGTGATTTTATATTTCAAAAAGTTGATTCGGATACAGTAGGATGTGATAGGACAGGTTAGAGCTTCCCCTAGGGTTTATTAGGCTAGTACTTTATGCAGGCATTTTGCAAAATCTTTTCACATGTGGCACCACTGCAGGGTTCAAACCACTGACGTTTTCTTCAGCAGCTAATTGCTTAGCCACTGTTCCCTGAGGGGTCCTTTCCTAATGGATTTCAGGATAAGAGACTTGGGTTGAGGAATGGGGACCACTGAAGGAAAAGGAGGGAGAGGACAGCGCAGGAAGCTAGTTAGAAACATCTTCCCTGAAACTGACTAGAAAAGCTTTGCTAGAAATCAGGGATGAAAAAGCAAGTGAGGAATGGGAATTTCTCTGGGGAACATTTACAGCATCAACGTCAAAGATTTAATGTTGGAAAGGTCCTTAGAAAAGAAAGAGGGCCAGAAGAAACAAAGACTTTGATATGAAAACATTCTAGAATCCAAAATACCCAAGAAATAGAGAGGTGATCCTTTGGAAGACTCAATGAACATTTCTCCAGATCCATTTGGGATCTATGCAAGTGAGAAATCCAGGTCTCTGATATCAACTCCAGACAAAATCTGTTGGCATATTTTTCAGACCAGAAGACACATTTTTTCCTCTCAAAACTGGGAGAAGAAAGGAGGGTGCATCTTATGGTGCGAAGGAGTGCTACTCCAGAGCATTTTAGTATAGTGGTACTTTGGAGTTCAGAATATTTTTTTCTGGTTTTCCTTCTATAAAACTGGGTTGGTCTTATGGTCAGGTACATCTTATGATATGAAAATATAGGATTCTCCATAATCTCCCACACCTGGAGGCTCAGAAGAAGCACTGTCCTTTAATTGATTCCAAGACCCTACACACAGGCCAAGAATTAAGCAGAAGACACAACATCGAGAAGAGACAGAGGAAGCATGTAGATTCCGGACTAAGCAGAAGGGAAGCAGCTGGTGCTGTGCAGACCCGTCGGCCTGAAGCCCTGGGGAGGAGGTTTGTGTTCGAGGCTGAAGCACTGTGAGAGGAGTGCTATAATGCTGCTGACAGTAATAATGAGCCACGTCTTCAGGCTGCAGACCGCTGATGGTGAGCGTGAAGTCTGTGCCTGAGCCACTGCCTGAGAACCGGCTGGGGACCCCAGTGGCCTGGGTGGATGCAGTGTAGATGAGAAGTTTAGGAGCCTGTCCTGGTTTCTGCTGGTACCAGGCTATATTGCTATACACACCCTGACTGGACTTGCAGTTCATGGTGACCGTGTCCCCTGGAGATGCCGGCAGGCTGGAGACTGGGTCATCACAATATCTCCATTGGCACCTGCAATTATAATTGTACAATTAGCAGATACACACACACGTTCTCCTAGGCATTTTAAATTGAACTAGTTTAAATGTTAAGGAGACTTCTTAGTGACATATGTCATTCATAATTGGGTGTATTCTTAAATAGACACCAGACCCACTATATCTTAAAATCATTCTTCTGTTTTATACAGATTCCACACTAAAGAGATGAAGACGCTTTTAAATTACTCACCAGAGACCCAGAACAGCACAGACACCAGGACTAGGATGTGAGGTACCATCTCTCTGTCTCTGCCTGCCTGCTGCAGCTCAGCTCACTCTGCAAAAGGCCCAGGCATTTATATCATCTGTGCAGTCAGACTGGACCTGCAGAGTCTATGCAAAGCAGTCTCTGAGTGCACCAAACCACATGGAAAGTAGCCCATGTAAACCACAAGCCTAAAGTAACAGCTCAGAAAATATAATTTCAGGATAAGGGAAGTCAGGGAAACCAGTTTAGAAGCTCTTATCACAGCTTAGAAAAATTTAAGGATACTCAATGATAGATGAGCTAATCAAGAATATAATTTAAAATGAAAGTATTTTAATTGATATCTTGTTATTTACATTTTGAGTTGATACCTCAGATCAACACTCCTGTAGAAAGAGGAAAAATGATAGAGGAAAATAACTAAACTGAAGACTAGAAGGATTACCAGTAAACCAGTAGCCATGGTGAGAGAGAGAGGGGACAGGAAGAAAGGGAAGGGAAAATAGGCTAATTCATCACAGAGATGAGAAAATGTAGAGGATTTTTTTTTTACTTTTGTCAGACTGTTTTGCAATCTTAAATATGATCCTTTGTTCATTTGCATATAATCCAGTATAATCCCTCAATTAAGGAGCCACATTGCTAAAAACTAATAATGTGTTGTTCTTATTGATTTAAATTAAATGATTTGTTATTAGATTATATGAAACTATCTCAGACGCTCATATACCCATTCATACATCACTAAAATTTAGACCAATCCAACTTTTTGACTGTCCTCATAGACAGAGAACTAGGTCATTCTTCTGTAGGGTCCATGTGTTGTTCAAGCCCTGAGTCTTACGTTAGCAGTGGTGCACAAACTCTGCAACAACCAGGGACATTATACTAAGATAGGGAGGCTGGAATGATATTGA